>MCJB01051908.1:134695-180793 GCA_002018475.1 Nicotiana obtusifolia
AGTTCTTCGCATTCTTTCTTTGCAAGCTGAAGATGATCTGGATTCATGCCTGAATGACTGGCTTTTGTCAGATTGATGTTTTCATTTTTCCCGAAAGGGAGCTTGATAAAAAACTCTTGGTTTTTCCATAATGGCTTTTTCCTTTATTCATGAAATCCTTGTGGGATTCAGCACATGAATGTTCAATGAGATTCTGCTCAATCTCTTTGATTTGTTCGTCATCGGTGATTTGGAATAGCCTTGGAATCTCAGAATAAGGTCTGAACTGCTTTTTAAAAGCTATCCCATTACCCTTGATCTGGAGTTGATCTCTAAGTTGATTGTAAATGTCGAATCCAATAATAAGATCTTTTCCTGGCACATCAGATCCTAGCAGCTTGGTTCTGTACTTCAATGCTGGAAAGAACTCAATTGTGACCGGGTGCTTTGTAATGACAGTTGTGGTTAAGATTGCATTTGATGCAGTGTTGAAATCGTTGAAATGCGGTACCCATTGATCTTCAAGGAGAACAGCAGGATTTATGAGTGAGGATGCAGCTCCGGTGTCGATGAAAGCAATAACTCGAGCTAGTTTATCCCATTTGGATGAATAGACTTTGAGTTCTACTTGAGGAACGATTGTGAGAGCATTGATCTCTTCTCGGGATTCGATCAGTAGTTCTAAAATTTGGTACTGATCATTGCCTTGATCTTCATAGATATCGAGAGAGAATATAGTTTCTTCATTGGGTTCGTCATCCACAGAGAATATGGATTCAAGGTCCTCCTCTTTTGCAAGATATATGCCAGTGTAATCTTCAATCTCTTCAAGGAGTTTGACAGATCTTCTTGATTGGGGACAATTTTTTTGCGAAATGTCCAATCTTATGGCAAATAAAGCATCTGTCCTTCCTGTGAAAATTTCCTGGCCTTCTGCGTCTGAAATATTTTGTGCGCCTCTTGGATCTTGATTTTCCATCTGGAATTTTTGGCCATCTGAGCCTCCTGAATTCTTTACGTCTTCTGGACGTGTGGCAGGAACATCCTGATCCTGTGATTAGATCAGATTTGCGGCATGCTTTGTCAAGCACTGAATTGTGCTGGATAATTTGCTTTAGGGCTGAGCGCTTTGTACAAATGTCATCTAATGCGACGAAAATAGCCTGCCTGATGTAACCAATTTGTGGGATGGTTATGGACTGGAACTTTTCTTCAATGATGGTCATGGTTCGGCTTGCCAACAGCTTTGGAAGGGAAGATACAAAGGCTTGCTTCAGATTGATGTCTCCGCCGATTTCAAAGTATATCTTGGCCATTTTTTGAAAATGTCTGTCAATGTCATTTCTGTCGAATGACACACACTTCATCTCGAAGAGCTGTCTTTGCATTTTCTCCTGTCTTTGGCCAGTATCTCCGCAGAAAAATTCATGTTGGATTCGGATGTTGAAGGCAAAATCTTGGGAAGTGAGAAAAGTATTTTTGTCTTGAAATCCAAGTGAGTTCCACCAATATCTGAGGATTCCTGAGAACCGTGAAGTGAGTTCTGACAGGATAATATACTTTTCTCGTTCTACCAAATTTTTGGTCACCATCCAAGTATAGAAGTCTTGGATCCTTTGAGGCTATTTTGAAACCTTGACGTCATCCAAGGTGAAAGTATGGAAACCGGTTCCAACTGGCTTGGACGCCATGGGCTCGTTTCTCCTTTCTGGGATTGACTCATCTGTCATGCCTTCTTGTTCATCATCTACTTCAGATACTTCTGGCTTTCTTGGCTGGTTTACAAATATTGGAGGATTGTCATCTTCGAAAGAGTTTGTTGTGGATTCATTGCTTGATTGAGAGATATCTTCCATTGATTCATCTTCTGATGAATTCAGAGATTCTGACCATGGAGTATCTTCTTCCGATATGCATCTTGGCTGGGAGACATAGAGGTCTGGAGCCTTCTGGTCAGAAATCATTAGATTTCGGGGTTGGACCCTTTTGAACTTTCTCCTTGGTCTCGCCTTTTCTTGGTTTGTTTCTGTGCTGCAAGGGCATCTTTTCTTTCCCAAACCAATTTTGCGATATCAAACTCCTGTTCTTCTTTTAAGGGTTGGGTGAAAGAGAATGGATTCTGTGAGGTAGATGGGTAAGTAGAAAAGGTGTTGTCTAATTTAGGTGGGGAATATGGTTGTGGAGACATAGGGAAGAAAGTCGGTTTTGAAGGGACAACTGGGGTTGTTTGTGGCTTAAAGTGGTCATTTCTCAAAAGTTGAATCTGTTCTTTGATGGAAATCATCTCCTTTTGTTGTTGTTGGAAGAATTGGAAAAGTGAAGTTTCTGGCGGACAAATCTCGTATTGTAAATTTGCCAACCTCAGTTCCAATGCTCTGATTAGTCCGTCATGGCGAGACGATGTTTGCTCCATCTTTTTCTCAATTATTTCCACTTTGCTCATCATTTTGTTTTGTGTATGGGCCACGTTCTTTATGGTGTTGCCTATGTTGTTCAGGACTTTGTTTTGGCAGATGGAGTTTTCGGATTGCCAGTTCATTGTTGCCTCGATGTCACTTGTTGGGGGTTTTTCTCCAGTAGGTAGCACTACGTTTTTCTTGAGAATTTTTGGAGCATGGCTTATACCCTCCTTTTCAAAAGGTTGTAGTGAAGGAAATTATTGGGTATGACTGGAGCTTGAAGGACTTAGCATGAATATCTGTGGTTGTGGGGGATTTATGATTTTCGGAATCGGTGAAGTTTTAGGTTCAGGTGGCTTTTTGGGTTGTGAGGTATGGACTGGTGGTGAATTGGGTTTGGTTGTGGTTTCACTATCCTCCCAACTTGGAGTGAATTTTTCTGGTAATTTTGGCCATTCCTAGGGTTTGTAACTGACAAGAAATTCATATTTACCTAGACGGCTTAATGAGCCAATTGAACTGTTTTTCATATCTGGCTCGAAATTGTTTTTCAGTGCTTTTCCCCTTTTTCTTGGATTTTGGTTTGGCTTTGTTGAGGCCGAATCTTTCTCCATGTCGCTGGTGGTGTTCATCATATTCTCCATTTGGATCGTCCAAACAGTCTTGACAGTCGCAATCAAGATCCCGAGGGCAGTGTCCCGTAAAGGGGCATTTGAACCACCACGTATTTTTTCCATTTTTGTCAAAACTTTGACACCAGTCGTGTTCTTCCATGATGCTTTGTCTATTCCAAAAGAGCTCTCTATCAGGTTCAGGGTATGTATCTGTTGTATCTTTGGGTTGGATTATTTGGCAAGAAAAGACGGTTTTATTGGGTTTTTTGAGGTGGGAATGGTCAAAGCTTATGCAAATGGTTTTGTCATTTCTTTTGGTAAAAGTTGGTTCACTAGATTGTAGGGATTCCTCCGGTTCTCTTAACTTTTCATAATTTGTGATCCAGGAATCAGGAAGAATTTTGACAAGTTCATCTCTTGAAATTTGTCTGGGTATTTGGGTGCACATGGTGTTTCCTTTGGTAGCATAAATATTTAAGAGTAAAGCATTTTCTCCTCTGGGAAGGCAAACATCCATGGCATGATTTTGGACACGCCACTCCATTTGGTGATGAAGAGTGGCTTGGATGGAATCTTTGACTTGAGGGGCTCCTTGGATTTGGACTTGGATTTTTAGTGCTTCGGTTAAGTATGGATCATAAAGCGACATGTTGAAATTTGGAAAGATTGTGATGAAGACTGTCCCAGCATTCAAGGTAAGTTCTGCAGTACCCAAATTTGCATGTTGGTACTCCAAGTATCTTGTATCTAGAAGAGAAAGTCGAGCTACAACAGGTTGACCTTTTCTTCCGTGGTTTGTTAAAGCGATTTGGATAGAACCAAAATGGATATGGGTAAACCCATGATCTCTCCATTGCCTGGGAAAATCATCTGGGATTTGAAGTGTGATAAATTGTTCCTCTCGAGTGACAAGAATAGGATGCTGGTCAAGTTTTGGGGCAGCAACATATTCCTCGACTCCTTTACCCAGAAGAACAGAAAAGAGTTCAAAAAGTTAGCTGAAGACAAGAAGAGAAGTATGCGGTCGCAAAATGAAAATGCGAATCGCATATTCCACAGGCAGATCGCATTTCAGGACAGAACTCTAGGCCGATCTTCATGTCGAGAATGCGGTCGCAAATGCGACCGCAAAATAGGAATGCGAACCGTGAAATAGACAGGTGAAATCGCAAACACAAACAGAGTTTTGGGTGAAACTCAGAGTGGAGAATGCGGTCGCATATCGCGATCGCATAATCAACATGCGAACCGCTAATTGGTTCGCGATGGGTCTCTGTTGAAGTTTGCGATGGACGATGATGATTTGCGGTCCACATTTCTATTCTGCGACAGAAATGCGGTCCGCATTATTTCTACAAGGGCAAAGCTGACCGACATTTGCCTCGGGTTTTGGGCCGCTATAAATAGGTTTTATAGGATTTTGTGAAGGGAGTCTTGTCAGAACTTAGAGTACAAAGTACGGCAATTGACTATTTTGAATTCTTAGAAGCATTTGGTGATCGAAAACCCTCTATTTTTGTAAGATGATATCAATTACTCTTCCTTGTTCTTTAATTATCAGCATGTGTAGCTAAACTCAAACGCTGAGGTTGTGAACCCTAGATGGGTAGAATGTGTTGAGATTTTGATATCGAATCCAATTCCGAAGGAATCTTGATATTTATTTATTTCTTGTTCTTCAGTTAATCGTTAGTGGTTGCAAACATTAACGAATGCCAATTAGCTCTATTTTATCTTGGAAAAGTGAGATAGAGTTTGGTAGAGATAAATAACAAAAACTCAAGGCTTTAAACCTTGTTTAACAAAATCGCTTAGGAATAAGTAGGTTTTAATTTGGCGCTTAATTGGTTTCTTTTAAGCTCGACTCTTTTGTATTAGGGAGAATCGTAGAGAGGATGCATTATCCAAATATTGGAAAATATTGGGTAGTATATTAAACATCAATTGCATATCAAGAAAGGAATTCAATATTAACATCAAGAACATTCTACTACATTAAGGGGGACACAACCTTGGTCTCTTACATTCATATTTTTAACATTCACACTATAAAAATTAGTTTTCAGTTTTCGTTTACTTATATATTTAACACTTCTTTATTCTATTTGGCGTACTTGATAGAATTACGACTTAGTCAAGTATTACATTAATTAGACAATAGTTTCACACCTATTCCCTGTGGGATTCGACCCCAACCTAGTTGGGTTACTATATTTGACATCGATCGCTTACACTATTATTAAGGTGTAATTTGAGAGAATCACTCATCCTCACACTAGTCTATGCCAAATGCACCTCAACAGAAAGGATAGAGCTGTGGGATTCATTGTATGCCTTGGCTCAAAGCATAACTGCACCTTGGCTAGTGGGGGAGACTTCAATGTCATCTGTGATCAAGAAGAAAAATTTGGTGGTCTACTTGTCCCTTTCAATGAGGTAGACGACTTCAATCATTGCATCAACATCTGTAGCTTAACAGACTTAGGGTTTAAAGGGAGCATCTTCACATGGTGGAATGGGAGAGCAGATGAAGACTTCATATTCAAAAGGCTAGACAGATGCTTAGCAAATCAAATATTCCAGCAAGCTTTTCCAAAAATGGATATCACACATCTGCCCAAAATTGGCTCGGATCATAGCCCCCGCTTCCTGCAATTTGACAAGGAACCAAAAAAAATCAGGAAGCCTTTCAAATTTCTGAACTTCTGGACCAAGCAGGAAACATTTGAAGCAGTGGTAAGAGAGAATTGGCAAGCAGACTTTCATGGTGACCCCTTCATCCTCTTCAATTACAAGCTCAAAAAACTTAAAAGAGCATTATCCCTCTGGAGTAAAGCAACATATGGAGATATTTTCCAAAACATAGCAAGCATGGAAGAAGTGGTTTTAGTACATGAAAAACAGTTTGAAGAAAGACCAACTGCACAAAACAGAGAAAGACTACAAAAGGTACAAGCATAGATGATCAGACACCTAGCTATAGAAGAACAATTTTGGAAACAAAAAGCAGGAATGGCTTGGTTTAAAGATGGTGACAGAAACACCAAATTCTTCCATGCTCAAGTGAATGGAAGAAGGAAAAGACTTCAGTTAAGAAGAATCCAAAACAGTACTAGCATCTGGATTGAGGAGGAGGAACAAATTGTGGAAGAAGCCATAAACTTCTACAAAGATCTATTCACAGAAAGAATAACTCCCTCTGATTTCAGAATTTTGGACAACATACAACAAGTGATAGACACGCAGCAGAATGCAAAACTGACCAGAGTACCAACAAAAGAAGAAACCAAGCAAGCTGTTTTTAGCTTGAATGGGGAAAGTGCAGGGGGACCAGATGGTTTCACAGGTTCCTTCTACCAAACTTGCTGGGGAATCATAGGAGATGACGTACAAAATATGGTCGCAGCTTTCTTTTCAGGAAGAAACTTACCAAAATGTGTAACTCACACAAATTTGGTTCTTATTCCTAAGAAAAAGGAGATAGAGGCATTTTTTGACTTGCGGCCCAGAAGTCTTAGCGACTTCATCAATAAGATCTTCTCGAGAATCATGCATGAAAGGATGATTGCTATACTACCTTCTCTCATTTCTCAAGAGTAAGCAAGATTTGTGAAGGGCAGAACAATAGTAGAAAATGTTCTCCTAGCACAGGAAATCATTACTGACATAGGGCAAAGAACAAGAGCAGGGCCAAATGTTGTCATCAAGCTGGACATGACCAAGGCATTCGATAGATTATCCTGGCTATTCATGACAAAAGAACTAAGGAAAATGGGTTTAATGAAGCCTACATTGGCATGATCTTTGACATCATGGGCAACAACTGATATTCAATCCTTATCAATGGTCAACCTCATGGATTCTTCAAATCGACAAGAGGTGTCAAATAAGGAGATCCATTATCACCTACTCTGTTCATCCTGGCTGCTGAAGCTCTTTCGAAGAGATTGAATGCACTTCACCAATATCCCTACTTCAGAGGATTTGGAACGCCCAAATGGAGCCCAAAAATCAATCACCTATCTTATGCAGATGGCATGATCATCTTCTCATCTTCTGATGCCATCTCAATACAACTGATAATGGAGGTCCTGTGTGCATATGAAGCAGCGTCAGGTCAGCTAATCAACAAAAGTAAATCTGCCATCTATATACATCACTCGGCTAACACAGAGGTAACATCAAAAGTAGAAGGAATTACAGGCATTGGAAGACAGGACTTCCCATTCACTTACCTAGGCTGCCCTATATACTACTCCAGAAGAAGGATCATATACTATCAGGACATAGTTAATAAGGTACGAGACAGACTGCAAACCTGGAAAGGCAAATTACTCTCAATTGGAGGTAGAGCTATACTGATTAAACATGTATTGCAAAGCATGCTAGTACATTTACTATCAACTGTAAACCCTCCAAAGCAAGTAATCAACAACCTTCACAAACTCTTTGCACAATTCTTTTGGAGTAGCACAGTGGGAGGTAGCAGCAGGCACTGGTCTTCATGGAATAATTTATGCATTCCTTGTGATGAAGGAGGAGCACGATTTCGATCCTTACACGACATGTCCAAAGCTCTTTTCTGCAAATTGTGGTGGAATTTCAGAACTAAGCCCAGCATACATGTGTCAAAAATACTGCAAAAAAATTTAACCCAGTAATTGTTCCATGGAAAAGAGGATCGCAAACATGAAAGAAAATGCTAGAATGCAGAGAGATCATAGAACATCAAATCAGCTGGCAAATCAAAATGGGATCCTCACTCTTCTGGTATGACAATTGGACTAGACTGGGAGCACTCTACTTCATAGTGCCAACAAACTTCCCAATCGATGAATCAATTCATAATGTGAATAATGTCTTGCAAAATGACAACTGGAATATGCAACAACTGTCAGAATCTTTGCCACAAGAAATGGTAGAACACATAGCAATTTCAATAAAGCCTCCAAACATGGGAGACACTCTAGACATCCCATACTGGATGCTGCAAAATCAAGGACAATTCACAGTCAAAACTGCTTGGGAATACCTCAGAAGAAGAGAAGAGCCAAGAAGAGCATATAAGATGATCTGGGTTAAAGGGCTTCCTTTCAAGATTGCTTTCTTCATGTGGAGAGTCTGGAGGGCAAAATTGCCACTAGATGACCTCATGAAAAGATGGGGCTACCAACTGCCTTCAAGATGCTAGTGCTGCACTGAACCAAATGAAGAAACCATGGTACATCTCTTTTTCACTTCCATCACTGCTACCAAGGTATGGAAATACTTTTTTCAAAGAACAGGAATAGCACTCGATGGACTAACCTTTCATTAAGCAATAACAAAATGTTGGACAACACAAACAGTCCACAGACTCAAACCGGTGCTGCAGGCACTTCCTTCATGCATTGTATGGGAACTCTGGAAAAGAAGAAATAGTTGCAAGCATGGAGAACCAGTCTCAGATGGCAGAGTTATATACCAAATCTCCACAGCACTACAAGCCCTAGTCAAAACCAGAAAGCCAGGAATCAATGCCCCACACAAATGGCATGACCTCCTACACATGCTGGAAAACTACACCCCAAGACTAAATTTCAGTAAAATCTTATGGGAATTAGCCATGCAAGGATGGGTAAAGGTCAACACTGATGGAGCATCAAAAGGAAATCTTAGAAGAAGTTCAATAGGATACTGTGTGAGAAATGAAACAGGGGAGCTACTATATGCACTTGGCACAGAAATCACAAAGGGAACAAATACAGAGGCAGAAGCAACAGCCATTGCTGAAGCTCTGAGCTACCGCAAAACACAAGATCTTTCTCGCATATGGCTACAAACATATTCCATGTTACTAAACAACATCATAAATGGCATTTGGAAACCACCCTGGTACATAACCGACCAAGTAGAAGAGATCTTCCATTTAAAAGAATCCCTCACATTAATAGTAACTCACACATATAGGGAGGGAAACAAGCTGGCTGATCATCTAGAAAACTATGCAATGGAATTTGGAAGAATTGAGTGCAACCACTTCTGCCAACTTGACTCACAAGGTAGAAGGATCCTGAATGCAGATAAATCACAATGCCCATACATAAGAGTGAAGGTAGCAAAATAACAGGGTGCACACAGTGTCAATACGTATCAGGGCAAGACCTCAACTGTGAGCACAAGGATGAACAAGGAGGGATGAAATCTGGTATCACAGTAGCAAAATGAGTTCATTTGCAGTACTTCCTAACAGCCTTCCTATTGACTGCAACAAAGAGGAAGAACAGATTGAAACTGATAAATCCCAGCAGCTCCAGCAGCATACCACATCAACCAATAAACAATCTCAGCAACAACATCAACAACTAATCACAGTTCAGAGAGGGAGAAAATACTGGCATCACAGTAAGCACATAACTCACCTTACAGGGCTTTTTAACAGTTTTCTTGTTGTGGCAGGAAGGAAGAGAAGCAGGCAGGAACAGATCAATATCAGCTGCTCCAACAACACACAATAATAAATAATGAACAAGCCCAAAAATACCAACACCAACAGCCCACCAGAACAGCAACAATAATCCACAGCACATTGTCAGCATTAATACCACTGGACAAACCTGTATTTTCTCTCACTGATCAAGCCAAGGATTTGAAACAAGCAGCATAGATCAAACAGCAAAGTGCGAAAGGGGAGGAGAAACAAACACAACACCTGCTAATATCACTATTTCTGGGGAATCTGGGAGCAGAAAGAATACCACAGTAGGGGCAGCAGTGTCAGCAGGGAGAAATAAAGCAACTTGCATTGAAGAAAGCAGGGGAAAGGAAAAAAGTTAGCAGGAACAAAAATGCAGACAAATATCCTGCTCAAAATCAGGAAAACAACAATGCCACCCAACCAGATGCTTTGCAGAGACCCAGCTATAAGGAGGAGGTGCAACACAAGGAAATCACCAGACAACTCATGCCACAGCAAAGCCAGCAACATCAAGATATTAGCTCACTTTCAACAAGACTTCTGAGGACATCAGTAATGGGGAGATGCAAACTGCTGCTAGGAATAAAGGGATCAAGTAGTTGCAAGCAGGAGCAGACAGCCACCTCCCAAGAAGACAACTACACACTAATAATCCTTTTGTCTTGCAGGATACATCAACTGGCAGCTGACTTAACAGGAAGAAGGCAGAAACAGAACAAAGCATTCAGCATTACTTGGACAACAATGATGCATGACACAGAAAGAGACATTAACTGGATGCATACCATTAGGAAACAAGAGGTGACTAGCATACACATGACCACACAGAGGCAAACGAGACCAGCAAAGGATACAACAAAAGACTTCTATATCAGAAAAGAGAAGAACAGTAGGGTTATCAAAACAAACCAATACAGATACCCAAAACAAAACTCCAGCAGTCTTAATCAATCCTCTCAAAAACAGCACTCAAACACACACAAATGCCAACAGCAGCATCCACATACTGAATACAACAGTATCTACAATAATGCAAATAACTGGATAAGAACCATACTATTGACACAAATGCAAGGTGTGGACATGGAACTTACCAGCCAGCACACACCATAGGGAGCACAACTGCACACAAACACATTGATCAGTAAGGGAAGCAAGCTACAGGCAGAATCTCATAAAGGCCAATCATCAAAAGCAGCACAGAATAGACAACAACACCTCATTCATCAACACAACAAGACAACAACAGCAGTTTCAGCAAACAGTATCACAAGCAGACACCAAGAAAAAGGAGGAACAACAGCAGCACACAAGAAGCAACAAGCAAAGCAAGCAAACAAAAACAGCTTTATCAACATACTCAACCAACAAAACAAACTAGAGCATCAACAGCAATCAGCAAGATCACAACACCAAAAGAAACACACATCAATCAGCTCAATCCACAACACAGATCAAAATAAACAGCAACAATACCAGCCTTAATGAGGACCAGCCAACAGCACATAATCCACCATATGCACTCACAGAACAGGAAGCAACAGGGAAAGAAGACAAAGTTACACACAAGAATGGAAAGATGTACCAAAAACAGTCAATGCAATACACCATCAGCACCAGCAGAACTTACACACAGAAACAGTTTCGTCAGAGATCACATACCAGTAGCAGATTAAACACAAGAAATCACAAACAAGCACAGCCAACAGCTTCACCAACACAACAATGCAGATTCATGGAACACAATGATATATATTTTCGATTAGGCAAAAAGGAAGATAACTTGCGCTCTTTTGATATCTTTTTGCAAATTCCCCACAGCATTGACATATGTCAGAGACACATAGGGGTGATCAAATCTCACATCCTTTTAGTCAGAACAGGAACATATGTACTTTTTTGTATAGCTGACTTAAGAAAATTTGTACATACGGCTGCCTACCATAAAATGGGCAATCGTCGCAATACCATAGGTCTAACCTCTTACCACTATTTAGGTACTTATTGTCAACATTTTAGGATGACCATAAGTACATGTACTTTATTTTGGGAGGTAAGGTCCATGTCCCCCTCCGTTTTGTATTCTGTTTCCAAGTAATAAAATCTCTATTTAACCAAAAAAACAAAACAAAAAAAAATCTCAACACATATAATCCACTAGAAGAAAAGAAAGCCTCCACACAACATCATAAGGATCACACATCCGTAGATTACCTCGCAGGTTATAACCCACCTGCTTAGCTTCAAACTGACATCTCTTTATAACCTTTCACAGCCACAACTTCTACGCCATCACTTAACTTTTCTGATTCTGAACTCATCAACAAGACATGAGAATCTAATTTGTTCCACAATTAAACAACATGAAAATCTTTCAACACACTCATAACTCGAGACTATACGTCATATCAAGATAGAAATCAGCATGCAATAGTCCTTTTCACATCCCAACCAAACGCTTCTCGTCACATTCAACCCATCTCGCAGTCACATCATACTTATCATAGAGCCATCCAGCCACTCATCGAGCCATAAATTTCAGTCATAGGGACACTACAGGACATATAAGTCCAAAAGTAAGTGCTCACACAACCGGAATCCTCGTGCTCTAGCTACAGTCATAACCCGACCTCAAGTCCTCCAGACTGGCCCATCATCAGCACACAAAAATCACATCTTGCTCCTCATCCATGGATCACAAGCCGACAATGCACAGTTGATACCGAGCGCTCACATGCGCATACGAACGCGTGGAGAGAATTCAAAGAGTTATGTTTCAAGCTAAATCAATTGCACATGATAAGGAAAGAAAGATGGGAAGTTTATCCTAAATGCCCTGTAGCCTCTCGAAGATAAGTATGGACGTCATCATACCGATCCGCAAGACTCTACTAGATACTTGCTCATGACTTGTAGAACCTATGAACCTAGACTCTGATACCCTTGTCACGACTCAAATGTAGCCGGGAAGGGGCCTAGAAGTGCAGGCATGAAACATCAATAGGATAGCTTCCATCTTGAAAGTTATGTGGCGTTTTTATAAGATAGCCTCAGATGCAGGAGAGCTATTGGATGACCCATCTACTTGCAAGGAGACTTTTCCCACCCCGAGGGAGGCGGGAAGCGGTAGCTTCTAGAATGGAGGCTTCTCCTTTACTTTTTTAGAGCGTATCGCTAGCACTTATCTCATCAAGCAATTTCTTTCCGCGGAACTACTGGCGTGGTGCTGCTAGATGCTTTTGATCAATAGAACACGAAGAGTTGGAAAAAAAAGAAGAAAGAATTGAATTATGATCCAAAGCCCTAACTAAGCAGCTTTCCCCTCTCCTCTACGGAAGTAATCTTTTAATCTATTTCAGTTCGGATCGGATTTATGTTGGCTTCGTTGGGAGGCTCGCGTCCGGCTTGGCCCGAGAAAGCGCTGGCAACAACAGAAAGGAAGGGATCCGATGGCACCTAACCCAACCCGCTAGGTAAGCCAATTAACAACTATCCAATTTAATGAGATTTAATAAGAAAAATTTAATACAAGAATTTCCCAAGGACTGGTAGTACAAATCTTGGGCTTCTAAGATTTAGAATTTACAAAGTTGGTATGAAATAAACTACATCATCTGTTTGAAATATACATGAACAGATTAATATTCTAAAGCTACCAAGATCAAGAGGCAACTATGACCGAAATGCAGGTATATCTTCAAATACAGCTTCCCTCGTGCACATCAACATCAGCATCCAACATCTACAGGTAAGGTGCAGAAGTGTAGTATGAGTACAACCGACCCCATGTACTCAATAAGTAACAAACCTAACTTAGGTTGAAAGTAGTGACGAGCTGGAACAAAGGTCAGGGTCCAACACCAATAGCCAACAACAATTCATAACAATATAATAAAAGTGATAAAAGAAGTAACTCAGAGATATAGTGCTCAGCTCGTTCACAGTTCTGGAAAATAGGCATGCTTTTCAAGTATGTCAATGAAAACCCAAATGTTTTACCGAAATCACCAAAAATATATGAGTAAGTTTGAAAATCGTAATCTTTTTCCAAAATCCTTTCAACAATAAATAAGATGTTTCAGTTTCAGATAGTGTGGGAAAGTACATCTCTATGCCTATATGTAAATATGCTGGTGAAATCACGAGTATCACCAAAACCGTTAGACGAAAGAAATGCATCTTTATGCATGTATCCCAAGTATGCATGTCAATGCAATGTATCTCAGAGATGAACTCATGTATTCACACTCTCAGATTACTCAATCTCACTATATCACACTTTTCACTCATCATGCTCAATCACTAGACACGCTCAGTCACTCAGAATTGTATATGACCAATCCAATCCAGTAAAAATTCATCCCAAATTCTACAATCTAATAAGAGACAGTTAGCAGGCAGCTGGACGACATGCCTGTTTGCTGAACGGGTAAAATTAAAATTTTGTGTACTTTCGTGCTGCAATTATGGTACCCTTCAATAGGGAATACTTTGAAGTTCGCTATGCGACGCACCACCTTACATTGTGAAAATGCTTTTTGTTACTTGTGGGCCCCATTGATCTATTTTGACACACCAGCACATCAATATTCTACCTTTGTGTTAGAATATGTGACTGCCACGTTTTTGTAAGATGGTTTATTTGTTAATAGCCATAGATATCATAGAAAAAATTGAAATAAAAAAATATTACTTCATGACATATTTCTTTTGTGAGCAAACGTTTTTGCCAAAATATTTGTTTATGTATATTGAGACTGCACTCCTTTTGCCAACTATTTTTACGTATATCGCAATATTGCACTCCTTATTTTTATTTATGTGTTTTCAAGTTTGATTAGGTGTAACTTATATATATGCATAATTTTAAGGATAACATACTGCATCAGATTAAATTCTCAGTATTATGGTTTTGCAAGTTAATTTATTTAAAGCCAAGTTAAATTCAAATTATGTAACAAAACTTATAAAAATTCATGTAGCATTTTTAGGGAAAACTGATGGATAAAGATTAAAAAGGGAAATAAAAAAGGTTAAATGTATATGTTAATGTTCAATTTAAAACCAAATTTACTTTTGATGGGTTATTCCCATTAATTAAAAATACAACACAAACTCCTAAATATGCTCTAAAGAATAACTTTTAGTTAGATTATCTAATATGAAGAAATAAAATTATATCCTACAAAACTACATGACCAACCCGACAGATGAGGTGAGAACTTGCATTGTTAGTTACTTGATTAATATTATTGAAGTGTAGATGCTTGAATATTATGCGAAATTTGTAGTGCTTTTAGACCAAATTTTTTGCAACTTGGAGTATATTTCAAGGATAATAGCAAATGTATCCTAACTTTACCATCTTATAATTTTAAATTTTGAATTGGTTTTAATTGGAGCATAGATGATTGGTAGATACTCTTGATAACTTTGTATTATTTTTTTATAAGGTTATGTAACTATCTGTGCAAATTGATCTTGTTAATCTTTTACGCTCTAAAGTATGAATTTACACCATATAAAATGTAAATAATGTAAACCTATATTCTTTTATTCTTATAATTCTTTCGGTATTCTTTGTACTCTCCATGATTTTTTTTCTTATCTTGACATGTTAAATATTTGACTTTTGATTCAATAAATATGTATTAGGGTATATATATTGGAGCGTTGATAACTCAAGAAGAAGCGTACAATTCAGAACGACTTAAAAATTTCCTGTGTAGTAAAATATTTTTCTTTTAATGAGAAGTCAGATTCAAAATATTAATTTAGGATATTTAGAAAAATATTTTACATAATTTTTGTCACAAATTTTGACGGAGCATCAAAATTTTTTAGTTTTATGGTTGAAAAAATTGGTGATCGTCAAAATTTTTGGTGCTTCAAATTCTGAAATTCGTCAGAAGCATGCTTAAAATTCAGGCACGAGCCTATTTTCACAAAATATTTCGTTAAAGGGGATCAAAATATAAACGATGTCTAAGAAAAAGTCCATCAAACATAATTTCTTACTAATAGTAAGAGATGAAAACACATATTCGCATATTAGGCCCGTGCCCATCATCTAGTATATATATATATCAAGTGACAGTCAGTCATTCTGTACTGTATATGGCCAATCTGGCCTAGGGAAAGATCCATCCCCAAATATAAATGATTCGGGCAAGATCCGTGCCCAGGGAAGATCCATCCTTATAAATTAACTGCGTTCACTGGGAGTGTGTACAGACTCCGAAGGGGCTCCTTCTGCCCCAAGCGCTACAATAAGCAGATCCAGGCATAAATCAATAAAACATGCTGCGGCATGCAGGCCGATCCCATAAATATTACTCACAAAAAGGTTCTCGGCCTCACTTAGTCATCAAACTCTCCAGTCTCTCGGGCTCACTATGTCATAAAACTAGCCCAAAAATAATGATATGATGTATCAATAAATAGCAACAGAGACTGAGATATGATATGCAATGAATAAGTATGACTGAGTACGAAACCTCAATTTAAACATATAATTCAACAGCAGAAATGACCTCAGTAAATCCTAATAATACCAACATATGCCTAAGCATGGTTTCTAGCACGAATTACAGCTCCGGTATTCTAACACATAGAGTACCGTGAAAATATCTAGATAAGATAGCTACACAGTTCCATGAATCGATTAAATCACAATTCACACGGTGCACGCCCACAAGCCCGTCACCTAACATGCGCGTAACCTCAACATCAATTACATAACACGCAATTTGAGGTTTCATATCCTCAGCACCAAGTTCAGAAGTATTATTTACCTCGAACAAGTACCGAGAAAGCTAAACAATGCTCCAAAAATGCCGTCTCGCGCGTACCGACTTCTGAACGGCTCGAAACTAGCCAAAAGCAACTTAAATACATCAAATAATGCCAAAGGAAACAAACCCAATCGATAAAGGTCGAATCTTTAATCAAAACCCAAAAATCATCCCAAAAGTCCAACCCGGGCCCGCACCTCGGAATCCAACAAAACTTACAAAATCCAATAACCCATTCAGGTACGAGTCCAACCACACTAGTTTCACTCAAATCCGACTTCGAATCGATGTTTAAAACCCAAGAATTCGCTCATGCCCAGCTCCCTTTTCACGTTTCTGCGAAGATAACCCCACATCTGCGATGTCGCTTCTGTGACCAATTGTCCGCAGATGCGGCCACACTAGAACCAGCAGCCTAGCAAGAATTCACCATGCGATGAAATGATCTGAACCTCGTCCGAAACTCCCTCTTTGGCCACTCATGGACCCCATCAAAATATGCCAAGAAGTCCCAAAATATAATACAGACCTACTCTAGGCCTCAAATGAAACATAACAACATCGAAACGATGAATCCACTGCAAATCAAACTTAAATGAAACTTGAACTTTCAACTTCTAAAACTCGTGCCGAAACATATTAAATCAACCCGGAATGAACCTAAATTTTGCACACAAGTCCCAAATGACATAACGAAGCTATTCAAATTCCCAGAACTACAATCCAGTCAACTCTCAGTCCAAGTTATGAGTTTTTCAAACCTTTAAATTTTTGATTTTCGCCAATTTGTGTCGAAACCTTCTAGAAACATCCAAATGCAAATCTGAGCATACGCCTGAGTCCTAAATCACCATCGGGACCTAACGAAACCTTCAAAACTCCAATCTGAGGTCAAATACTAAAAAGTCAAGCTTGGTCAACTCTTCCAACTTAAAGCTTAAACTATAAAATTCATTCTTCCAAATCGATTCCGCATAACCAAAAACCAAAATCGAAGATTTACATAACTTATAATGTATCATACGGAGCTAATCATGCCCGTAAAGTACCGAGCGAAGTGCAAATGCTCAAAAGGATTGGTCGGGGCGTTACATCCTCCCCCACTTAAACATACGTTCGTCCTCGAATGTGCCCAAAGTTGTTCTTAAGCCGTCAGATCATCGTGTAACCTTACTATGCACATGCCCGCGGGTGATACCACATCACCCCACTCCACATAGGCCAGACAAAGCAATATAACTTAAGATCATTACTTCAACCTTAGCCCATAAACCACATAATCCAATTCCCAATATCCGGAATTTCCATAAGATCTGAATCTCGCATCTACTCTCTGTATAAGTGTGAACAAGCTGTATTAAGCCTTAACCATAACCCAAGATGCAATCACATGATATACCACATAACTCAAATACTCATAGCAATAATTCCGACCATAATAACTGCTCGATGACCCGGTACCGGTAATAAACCTCGTATCAAACAAAACCTCATTCTAAAACCTTCGTACACTACTGATGATGGAAGAAACACGCAGAAACTCATAATCACTTATCAGATCAACTAGCCATGGAGCTCCCTCTTCTTCGACAAAAACTATAGCCAATTTCGAAGCCGATCAGCGACATTATCCTTCCAAATATAACGCAAACAAATCCGATGGCACCCATTCTCGGTCCAATGACCGTACTTTATCAAGCCCAACTATCCGATTGAAATGCCATACCAATACTGCCTAGAATCACGACCTGTGCAATCCGTGCACCAATAAGCAACAACTCAAATATACCCAAAATGGAAAATGACTCAATTGAGAGAACCGCCCCGCAAACTCAACAAGTACCACCACAACCCCAATGCTATGAACCCATTATACATGGTAAAACCAAGACTCACGAATCTAACATAAAGGATCATATCCCAACTTAATTTCGCTGCAATGCATGACCCCATCCAAACATTGGTCCACATGAAATACGTCAGCCACAATGCTCAAAATCAATAACCATGTGCAATATGTCATCAAGTACCCAATGTGCATGACCGCAACCACGGAGAAGCAGATAGCACAATATAACACAGTCCGAAGAGAACATAACCAAGGCGCAATCAACCATTCAACACCCTAATATCCATCTTGCTCGAATTCCGCTATAAGGCCCAAATAGGACCATGCCATGTGTGCCTGTAACCAACGGATCGCAACCCCTTGTAGCATAGAAGGGTAACTCATAGAACATCTCAGAATACGAATAAGCTCAAATCTAACCACAATGGCACATCCCTCAACACAACAGCAGTACGGAGTCAACCAAATCCGATCCGATGTAGAATACACGTCCTCATTGGTCCTACAAATGGACCCCAAATCCACTTTGGTCACCCATAAATAGATACATAACCCTCCAAAAGTCCACAATGACTGAACTGTAACACATACTATCATATGGCTAGCTTCATCCACATGTTCACATTCCACAACCACGAAAAAATCTGTTTCTAAGAATTCCTGGTCTCCAAGTTCATAGTGCACATGAATCACCATATCCGATTCTAACTCCATCGCCCGAATATCTAACACATCTCTCACACACGATCATCCCACGAGAAATACCTCTAAAATTCTTTCATGCCACATAGCAAAATCTGAATATCAGCAGTCAATCAACCAGGCGAGTACCGCAATGTCAATGAAGCATCCGTAAGTCAACACACAGTGCACCTTCTAAAATGCGCACCCTTTTCAGAAATTACCAAGTAGTTATAACATCCATCTAAATACCTAAAATTGTCTTTGTTGTCAAAGAACTTATGACCTCCCCTTCAGAACTAAACCGTGACCTTGCATACGTAAATCTCAATCCCACACAACGCACCGCATTTATCATGCCATCATATGAAAAGTACTAGAATCTCATAATCAACTTTGAGTCCAGCATAAATACATAATCAATTAGCCAAGAACCTTCCATTTGATCTCATCCAAAAGAAAATCACAACACGCAACACGCTCCCCACGCCAGCAGGAAATATACACCTTGAACCGTGGTAGAAACCATTGAGAACACTTTGGAATCCATTTGCACATAACCAAGCCATCAAAACTGAATATCTCTAACTCAACCAAGGCCTGGTAGGTCTCTAAACCCAAGATTATTGCCACAAAACACCTGTAGAGACTCACCACATCATAGGTACCCAAAGAGCCGATCATATCCATTACCGTGCTGATCCAAGCTATTACCAAGTTGTCCTATTTCTCTGAGTTCCTTCCGGATTACCCTCAAATGGACACTTCCCTTGCTAGAACACCCCAATCTTTAACCAAAACTCACCCCATTATATCGTAGCATAAAACCACACCGCCCTAAGGTCCATAAGCCGCTGTAATCCCTCTTAAGCACCCCAAAATACCACAATCGAGACACCTACTTTGTAAAGACCTTCTGTGAATCTAAAGTCGTTTCCTTCACCTTCCTGATACTGAAATGTAAAATCGATAATGATATAGAAATAACGCAAGTCCCGACACCATCCGATCAAATCTCAGATTCTAGACATATACAAGTCCGAAAAATTCTTAATTGCTACATATAAATATTGAATCAATTAGAACCTTCTCGAGAGTCCTCCACTCTGCTCAAATATCAATTGCACCGACCAAACGGGTCGAACGACTTGTGCCCCTTTAGCACAATAAAACCCAAAGAAGTAATCCATACCTTTAAGCAACAGAGCAATTCCTACTCCACGCGCGCTACATCCTTCACGAATAACAACTCAATCATCCCATGGTTCCCATATACCCATAAAGTGCAACATAACCCGTATCCAGAAATTTCTTTACTCGAGTCATCCTCGATCTGAACCTCTGCAAGTCATAACCGATCCATAAGTATGCCTCTGACCAAAACTAATACAACATGTAACCATGCAATCAAATCGTTGATAGTAGACTCCCCCAATTGGCTCGAAACCATAGATGAAAACACTCGATAATTCACAATGTCCATATTCTATTACTGCCATAATACCAGGGAGATTCAACTAATTCCTTCATAAGCTCACATAGCACAAACCATATGGTACCTCAAATCATCTACTAAGCTCACATACATCCACATGACGATCAGGTCAACTTTCTCAACCAAGTTCAAATTCAAATCTCAACACATATAATCCGCTAGAAGAAAAGAAAGCCTCCACACAACATCATAAGGATCACACATCCGTAGATTACCTCGCAGGTTATAACCCACCTGCTTAGCTTCAAACTGACATCTCTTTATAACCTTTCACAGCCACAACTGCTATGCCATCGCTTAACTTTTCTGATTCTGAATTCATCAACAAGACATGAGAATCTAATTTGTTCCACAATTAAACAACATGAAAATCTTTCAACACACTCATAACTCGAGACTATACGTCATATCAAGACAGAAATCAGGCACGCAATAGTCCTTTTCACATCCCTAGCAAACGCTTCTCGTCACATTCAACCCATCTAAACCCATCTCGTAGTCACATCATACTCATCATAGAGCCATCCAGCCACTCATCGAGCCATAAATTTCAGTCATAGGGATACTACAGGACATATAAGTCCAAAACTACGTGCTCACACAACCGGAAGCCCCGTGCTCAAGCTACAGTCATAACCCAGCCTCAAGTCCTCTAGACTGGCCCATCATCAGCACACAAAAATCACATCTTGCTCCTCATCCATGGAATCACAAGACGGCAATGCACAGCTGATACCGAGCGCTCACATGTGCATACGAACGCGTGGAGAGAATTCAAAGAGTTAAGTTTCAAGCTAAATAATGTCGCATGGTAAGGAAAGATAGATGAGAAGTTTATCCTAAATGCCCTGTAGCCTCTCGAAGATAAGTATGGACGTCATCATACCGATCCGCAAGACTCTACTAGATACTTGCTCATGACTTGTAGAACCTATGAACCTAGACTCTGATACCCTTGTCACGACTCAAAATCCAACTAGTCGTGATGGCACCTAACCTAACCCGCTAGGTAAGCCAATTAACAACTATCCAAATTAATGAGATTTATTAAGAAAAAAATTTTATACAAGAATTTTCCAAGGACTGGTAGTACAAATCTTGAGCTTCTAAGATTTAGAATTTACAAAGTTGGTATGAAATAAAGTACATCATCTGTTTGAAATATACATGAACAGATTAATATTCTAAAGCTACCAAGATCAAGAGGCAACTATGACCGGAATGCAGGTATATCTTCAAATACAGCTCCCTCGTGCACAGCAACATCAACATCCAACATCTGCACGTAAGGTGCAGAAGTGTAGTATGAGTACAATCGATCCCATGTACTCAATAAGTAACAAAACTAACTTAGGTTGAAAGTAGTGACGAGCTGGAACAAAGGTCAGGGTCCAACACCAGTAGCCAACAACAGTTCATAACAACATAATACAAAACTAACTTAGGTTGAAAGTAGTGACGAGCTGGAACAAAGGTCAGGGTCCAACACCAATAGCCAACAACAGTTCATAACAACATAATAAAAGTGATAAAAGAAGTAACTCAGAGATATAGTGCTCAGCTCGTTCACAGTTTCTGAAAATAGGCATGTTTTTCAAGTATGTCAATGAAAATCCAAATATTTTACCCAAAACACCAAAAATATATGAGTAAGTTTGAAAACCGTAATCTTTTTCCAAAAACTTTTCAACAATAAATAAGATGTTTCAGTTTCAGATAGCATGGGAAAGTACATCTCAATGCCTATATGTAAACATGCAGGTGAAATCACGAGTGTCACCAAAACCGTTAGCAGAAAGAAATACATCTTTATGCATGTATCTCAAATATGCATGTCAATGCAATGTATCTCAGAGATGAACTCATATACTCACACTCTCAGAATACTCAATCTTACTATATCACACTTTTCACTCATCATACTCAATCACTAGACACGCCCAATCACTCAGAAACTATATATGGCCAATCCAATTCAGAAAAAATTCATCCCAAATAATCAAATAAGAGACAGTTAGCAGACAGCTGGACGACATGCCTGTTTGCTGAACAAGGGTAAAATTAAAATTTTCTGTGTACTTTCGTGCTGCAATTATGGTATCCTTCAATAGGGAATACTTTGAAGTTCGTTATGCGGCGCACCACCTTACATTGTGAAAATGCTTTTTGTTACTCGTGGGTCCCATTGATCTATTTTGACACACCAGCACATCAATATTTTACCTTTGGGTTAGAATGTGATTGCCACGTTTTTGTAAGATGGTTTATTTGTTAATAGCCATAGATATCATAGAAAAAATTGAAATAAAAAAAAAACATTACTTCATGATATATTTCTTTTGTGAGCAAACTTTTTTGCCAAAATATTTGTTTATGCATATTGAGACTGCACTCCTTTTGCCAACTATTTTCACGTATATCGGAATATTGCATTCTTTATTTTTGTTTATGTGTTTTAAAGTTTGATTAGGTATAACTTATATATATGCATAATTTTAAGGATAACATACTGCATCAGATTAAATTCTCAATATTACAGTTTTGCAAGTTAATTTATTTAAAGCCAAATTAAATTCAGATTATGTAACAAAACTTACAAAAATTCATGTAGCATTTTTAGGGAAAACTGATGGAGTTATAAAGATTAAAAAGGGAAATAAAAAAGGTTAAATTTATATGTTAATGTTCAATTTAAAACCAAATTTACTTTTGATGGGTTATTCCCATTAATTAAAAATACAACACAAACTCCTAAATATGCTCTAAAGAATAACTTTTAGTTAGATTATCTAATTTGAAGAAATAAAATTCTATCCTACAAAACTACATGACCAACCCGACAGATGAGGTGAGAACTTGCATTGTTAGTTACTTGATTAATATTATTGAAGGGTAGATGCTTGAATATTATGCGAAATTTGTAGTGCTTTTAGACCAAACTTTTTGCAACTTGGAGTATATTTCAAGGATAATAGCAAATGTATCATAACTTTACCATCTTATAATTTTAAACTTTGAATTGGTTTTAATTGGAGCATAGACGGTTGGTAGATACTCTTGATAACTTTGTATTATTTTTTTATAAATTTATCCAACTACCTGTGCAGATTGATCTTGTTAATTTTTTACGCTCTAAAGTATGAATTTACACCATATAAAATATGAATAATATAAACGTAAATTCTTTTATTCTTATAATACTTGCAGTATTCTTTGTACTCTCTATGGTTTTTTTCTTATCTTGACTTGTTAAATATTTGACTTTTGATTCAATAAATATGTATTAGGGTATATATATTGGAGAGTTGATAACTCAAGAAGAAGCGTAGAATTCAGAACGACTTAAAAATTTCCCGTATAGTAAAATATTTCTCTTTTAATGAGAAGTCAAATTAAAAAAATATTAATTTAGGATATTTAGAAAAACATTTGACATAAGTTTTGTCATAAATTTTGACGGAGCATCAAAATTCTTTAGTTTTTTGAAAAAATTTGCGATCGTCAAAATTTTTGATGCTTCAAATTCTGAAATTTGTCATAAGCATGCTTAAAATTCTGGCGCGAGCCTATTTTCACAAAATATTTCGTTAAAGGGGATCAAAATATAAACGATGGCTTAGAAAAAGTCCATCAAACGTAATTTCTTACTAATAGTAAGAGATGAAAACACATATTCTCATATTGGGCCCGTGCCCATCATCTAGTATATATATATATATATATATATATCAAGTGACAGTTAGTCATTCCGTACTGTATATGGCCAATCTGGCCCAGGGAAAGATCCATCCCCAAATATAAATGATTCGGGCAAGATCCGTGCCCAGGGAAGATCCATCCCTCAATATAAATTAACTGCGTTCACTGGGAGTGTGTACAGACTCCGGAGGGGCTCCTTCAGCCCAAGCGATACAATAAGCCAGATCCAGGCATAAATCAATAAAACATGCTGCGGCATGCAGGCCGATCCCATAAATATTACTCACAAAAAGGTTCTCGGCCTCACTCAGTCATCAAACTCTCCAGTCTCTGGGGCTCACTATGTCATGAAACTAGCCCAAAAATGATGATATGATGTATCAATAAATAACAACAGAGGCTGAGATATGATATGCAATGAATAAATATGACTGAGTACGAAACCTCAATTTAAACATATAATTCAACAGCAGAAATGGCCTCAGTAAATCCTAGTAATACCAACATATGCCTAAGCATGGTTTCTAGCACGAATTACAGCTCTAGTATTCTAACACATAGAGTACCATGAAAATATCTAGATAAGATAGCTACATAGTTCCATGAATCGACTAAATCACAATTCACACGGTGCACGCCCACAAGCCCGTCACCTAGCATGCACGTAACCTCAACATCAATTACGTAACATGCAATTCGAGGTTTCATATCCTCAGCACCAAGTTCAGAAGTGTTATTTATCTCGAACAAGCCAGATCCAATACCGAGCAAGCTAAACAATGCTCCAAAAATGCCGTCTCGCGCGTAGCAACTTCTGAACGGCTCAAAACTAGCCAAAAGCAACTTAAATACATCAAATAATGCCAAAGGAAACAAACTCAATCGATAAAGGTCGAATCTTTAATTAAAACCCAAAAATCATCCCAAAAGTCCAACCCGGGCCCGCACCTTAGAACCCGACAAAACTCACAAAATTTGATAACCCATTCAAGTACGAGTCCAACCAGACAAGTTTCACTCAAATCCGACTTCAAATCGATGTTCAAAACCCAAGAATTTCTTTGTGAAACTTTAGTCAAAAACGCCCAATTTCTCTTTAAAATTCATCAACCAATTACCAAAAATGAAGATAGATTCGTGAAATAAAATCAAAACCAAGTGTAGAACACTTCTCCCAATTCTTGTGATGAAAATTGCTTCAAATGTCGCCTCAATCCGAGTCCCACATCTCAAAATATGACAAAAGAACTAAAACCTCGATTTTTATAGCTTCTGCCCAGCAGTTTCCGCATTTGCGGTCACAATGTTGCATCTGCGACCTCCGCTTCTGCGGAACAAATTTCGCTTCTGCGAAGACATCCTTGAACTAGCAACCACCGCTTCTGCGATCCGGTACCCGCTTCTGCGATCGCGCTCCTGCGCACATTGATCCGCATCTGCGATCTCGTAGGTGCGCCCAAGCACTCGCTCCTCCGATCCTCACGCCCAGCTCCCTTTTCACGCTTCTGCGAAGGTAACCCCACATCTGGGATGCCGCTTCTGTGACCAATTGTTCGCAGATGCGGCCACACCAGAAGCAACAACCTAGCAAGAATTCACCATGCGACGAAATGATCTGAACCTCGTCCGAAGCTCCCCCAAGGCCCCTCGGGACCCCGTCCAAATATACCAACAAGTCACAAAAAATAACAAGGATCTAGTCAAGGCCTCAAATCAAACTTAACAACATCAAAACGACGAATCGCACTGCAAATCAAACTTAAATGAAACTTAAACTTTCAACTTCCAAAACTCGCGCCGAAACATATTAAATCAACTCGAAATGAACCCAAGATTTACACATAAGTCCCAAATGACATAACGATGCTATCCAAATTCCCAGAACCACAATCTGAATCCGATAACCACAAAGTCAACTCTCGGTCAAACATATGAATTTTCCAAACCTTCAAATTTTCAATTTTCGCCACTTCTAGAAACATCCAAATGCAAATCTGGGCATACGCCCAAGTCCTAAATCACCATCCAGACCTAACGGAACCATCAAAACTCCAATCCAAGGTCAAATACTAAAAACTCGAACTTGATCAACTCTTCCAACTTAAAGTTTAAATCATAAAATTCATTCTTCCAAATCGATTTTGAATAACTTGAAAACCAAAACTGATGATTTACATAACTTATAATACATCATACGGATCTACTCATGCCCGTAAACTACCGAGCAAAGTATAAATGCTCAAAACGACTGGTCGAATCGTTACAAAGAGTTCTTAAGTTTGACCAAAATTTGAATTTGGTGTTATTGGGATTTGATTGGTGTTATTCAACTTTGAATAGGTTTATTTGGTTGATTGGGACTTGCATACAAAGTTTATTATTGATCTGGTATGTCTAAGTGTGATTTGGACAAGTTCGGAGAAGTTTGAATTTTTGAAAGCTAAGAGAATGATTTGGTCTTTGACTCTTGTTTTTGATATAATTTATTATATTTTGAGACTTTGAATAAGTTTGGTTTATGCATATGGACTTGTAGGCATGTTTGGACAGGGTCCGGAGGGGCTGGGTGGGGTTTCAGGGTGATTTTGGATCATTTTGAACCACTTTGAGGTTGTTGATTTTCTGGTGTTCATGCATACATCGTGATCCCAAGAGTGAAAACGCGATCACAAAGATTTATTGTTAAGATGGGGATGTTTGTTCACCGTGGGCGCGAAGTGTTGCATGCGATGGCGGAGTAGGATCTTGAGGTGGCTGGTTTTTGGTCTTCACGTTCGCAGGCTTGATGTCACGATCGCGTATGGTGGAGGATTTTTTACATGTTCGGGTATAGTGGTCCACATTCACGTAGAGGAAGAGGCCGTCTGGGAGTTGTTGTATGTGTTCGCGATTGGATAACGCATTCGTGATTGAGTCAGATCTGGAGAAGTTTGCATTGGCAAAGTGGAGTGCGCGACCGCGAAGGCTTATTTCTGTGCAACAACATTTTGTGCTTCATGATCACGAAGTGTGTGATCGTGATCGCGATGGGTTTACTTGGGACAGGCTATAAAAAGCTATATTTCTGGACTTTTCCCATTCTTTCATACTTTGAGCCCTAAACTACGAGAGGAGGAGAATTTGAAGAGCAATTTCACTACTACATTGGAAGTAAGGAATTTTTACTTGGATTTGGTTTTATACATTGATTCTCGTTGGATTTCTACACCTAAAACTTGAAATTTTAAAGTTAAATATGGGGATTTTGTCTACAACTTAAGAGGGTATTTTTAGGGAGTTTTAGGAACAATTTGGACCCAGTTTCAAAATCTAATAACATATTTAGACTTGTGTGGCTATTGGTAGCTGGGATCTACCCATTGACTTGGGTTTTGACTATGTGAGCCCGGTTTTGGAAATTTATTTAAAGATTGAAGCTTTATTATTTGGAATTAATTCATGTGGCTTTGTTTGACATTACTGAGTTGTATTTGACTAGATTCGAGTTGTTTGGAATTGGATTTGTACGAAAAAGTGGTTTTGTTGTTCATTAAAGCTTGCCGGGTGGAGGTAAGTCTTTTATCTATCCTAGTAAGAGGTAATTCTACTCATAGGTGATCTATATGCTACTTGTTACTTGATTTAGGATCTGTATATGCGAGATAATAAGTGTATATGCATAGCTAGGTTATGTCCATATCCGATAAATGTTGGCTTATGATTATGCATTGTTTGGACTAGGTGAACTCCTTATTCATGTTTCTTTAATTCTATGACTATGTGATAATTTATATTCATGATCTTGGAGCATACCTAGGATTATGATTTGTTGATTTTGCATAAATAATTGTTTTGCCATGTTAAGCTTTATTATAAATCCATAGTATGCACATGTCTTATTGCTCCATGATTTTGGTGGTTCCTATGGCCTAATTGACTCATAATAAATAATATGGTTAAGCTAGAACCTGCTAAATAACTTGTTGAGTGGTTGTGATAAATTGAGTTACATGATTTGCCATAGACATCATTAGCCATATGAGCTTTTTATCTGCATTCTTATTATCATGTTCGATGCCCTTCTATTATTTCGTTTCAGACGCATATGCATGAGTTGGAGAGATAGATGTTGTGAAAATGTTGAGGAATTTGGCACTAAGAACAACGCGAGCGGATATTGGTTATCAATTATTAATGATATTATGATTGGAACAGGTTGTGCGCTGCGACGATTGATTAATGATCATTAATTATAAAATGATCTTACTCTTGGATAGGGATATGACCCTCCGGAGTCGAGTGATTACCCATGCTACCTTGGGCCCTATGAGCGTAGGCACCCGTGATTATGTTGGTGCTTGTTGGACACGTGGCCTATGTCAGGCACATGGATTTGTCTTGTGAGTTGTTGAGAAAGGGATCAGGAGCATGCATTGGTAGCTTAGTCTCATGCATTGGATCTCATATACATTGATATTGGATCATATGCATTGGTAGCTTGGACTAATGCATTGGCTCTTACGTACATTGATATGGGATCCTCAACATGCATAAATACATATTTTTTTACTCATATATTGATTTGATATAGATGTTTTTGACATGAATCATGTCTTAGTATGAGGATCGAGGTGTTGATATCTTAATTTCTCTCTGTATCTGTTAAGCATGCCGAAATTCTGTATGACCTGTGTTTCTCTGAGATGTCATACTCATTTGATGATAGCATGTTTATTTCCATATTTTATTTATGCTTTACCTAATAATTGGCAGATTGGCGAATGTTGATGCTAGACTTGATACTTACTGAGTAACATGATTTTATACTCATACTACACTTCTGTACATTTTTGTGCAGGTTCTGAAGCTGGTATTAGCAGTACCATTGAGTTGAGTAGGAGAACTATATTGGAGACTTTGTGGTGAGCTGCTATACTTGATCCGATTTGCAGTACATGGAGTCCCCTTCCCTACTTATCTATTTTCTATTCATGTATTCTTTTTCGAACATATGTATTTGTTCAGTTGACTTTAGTTACTCTTATTAGATGCTCATGATGTAGTAACACTAGATTTTAAGCAGCTGATTAGACAGTTGATGTCATGTTTAGCCCATGTCATGAATTATGTACCTATGTTATTGGTTAAAAATTCATTCCGCATTGTTATTTATATCCCAAAATAGTTAATAGCTTAATAATTGGATTCTATGGTTGTTGTTGTATGTTGACTTGCCTATCGAGTAGGTTAGGTACCATCACGGCCTTTGGTCGGATTTTGGATCGTGACAAATTGGTATCAGAGCCCTAGGTTCATATAGGTCTCTCGAGTCACGAGCATGTCTTGTAGAGTCTTGTAGATCTGTATGCAAACATTTGTACTTATCTCGAGAGGCTATAGGACTTTATGAACTTTTCCTTTCTTGATTCCTTATCGTTCGAATTTATCTCCACTTGAAGATTATATCGTCAATTATTTCCATTCATTTTGATGTTAAGTACTCGATATCAGTTGGACATCAACAAGTTGTGACTCTGATACAGATGTGGTGCAGGATGTTTTTTCCCCTGTGCTAGGAGGGCATACTACTATCATCACCTAATGGAGGGTTTTTCCATCTATAACAGCCCCGGTGTTGGTGTTGCCCATAGGTTTAGGGCAATATGCAGTATGTTGTGATGCTTCACGCACTAGTCTTGGCGCAGTGTTGGTGCAAAATGGTAAGGTGGTTGCCTACATGTTGCGGTAGTTGAAGGCCCGTGAGGGGAACTATGTAATTCATGATTTGGATTTTGGCATTTTTTTCTAGCAGAGGAGAGGCATTTGGGGATACGAAATTTCCACCCTTGGTTTGTAGATTTGTGAGATTGGGCATCTCTGAACATAGTGGAGCTCTTGCTTGTGTGGTTGTGCGGTTGTCTCTATGTGAGCGCATTAAGGATTGTCAATATGATGGTTTCCATTAACTTGTCCTCAGAGACACAGTGTTGCGAGGTAGTTCTTAGGAGATGGTCCTTAGTGGGGATGGTGTGTTGCGACTTGAGGGTCACATTTGTGTTTCTAGTGTTGATGGTTCGACGAAGATGGTCTCAAGGAAGGTTGGTGTGATTTGGGTTATTATGGAAAAATGACTAAATCTGTGCATTTCATTTTGGTGATGACTACTTATATTTTGGATGGTTTGAATTTGATAAGAAAGGTTGCTTGAGCTACAAAGGGAATGTGAATGCTTGATTATCATCTTGGTATACTATACGGTCTTGAGTTTTGGATATGCTGATGGATCTTTCAGTTGTCCATTGATGAAATAAAACAGATTCTTATAGCCTATGGACAAGTGTGGACTCGAGAGATTGACTGATTACTTAGTGGTTGTATTAATAGCTTAGTAACTGGATTCTATGGTTGTTGTTGTATATTGGCTTACCTATCGAGTAAATTATGTGTCATCACGACTTTTGGTGGGATTTTGAGTCGTGACAAATTGGTATCAGAGCCCTAGGTTCATATTGGTGTCTCGAGTCACGAGCATGTCTAGTAGAATCTTGCGGATCGGTATGAAGATATTTGTGCTTATCTTCGAGAGGCAATAAGACTTTATGAACTTTTCCTTTCTTAATTCTTTATCGTTCGAATTTATCTCCAGTTGAAGCTTATATCTTCATTTCCTTCCATTCATTATGATGTTAAATACTCGATATCAGTTAGGCACCGACGAGTTGTTATAATGATACGGATGTGGTGCAGGATGTTTTTTCCCCTGTGCTAGGAGGGCATACTACTATCATCACCTAATGGAGGGTTTTTCCATCTATAGCAGCCTCGGTGTTGGTGTTGCACATAAGTTTAGGGAAATATGCAGTATGTTGTGATGCTTCACACACTAGTCTTGGCGCAGTGTTGGTGCAAAATGGTAGGGTGGTTGCCTACATGTTGCAGCAGTTGAAGCCCCTGAGGGGAACTATCTAGTTCATGATTTGGAGTTTGGCATTTATTCTAGCGGAAGAGAGGCATTTGGGGCTATGAAAGTTTCCTCCTTGGTTTATAGATTTGTGAAATTGGGCATCTCTGAGCATAGTGGAGTTCTTGCATGTGTTGTTGCGCGGTTGTCTCTATGTGAGCTCATTAAGGATTGTCAGTATGATGGTTTCCATTAGCTTGTCCTCAGGGACACAGTGTTGCGAGGTAGTGCTTAGGAGATGGTCCTTAGTGTGGATGGTGTGTTGCGACTTCAGAGTCAAATTTGTGTTTCCAGTGTTGATGGTTCGACGAAGATGGTCTTCGAGGAATGCTGGTGTGATTTGGGCTATTGTGGACAAATGACTAAGTTTGTGCATTTCATTTTGGTGATGACTACTTACATTTTGGAGGGTTTGAATTTGACTAGAAGGGTTGCTTAAGCAACAAAGGGAATGTGAATGCTTGATTATCATTTTGGTGTACTATCATCTTGGAGATGGAAGGAACAACTTCTGATTCATAGAAGATCTTTTTGTAGCATGTATTTCGATTTGAGGAACTATTGGATGTGTAAGAGGGAATAAAGTGGCTTATGAGTCTTAGGATGACAAGATTTCATGTTGGTATCACTTGGGATAAGTTTTGATTGAAGTCCATATTGTACTGGGGAAGAGTAACGTTGCCGTGAAGGCAGATCATGAGTAATCTGAAGGAGTTGGATTCGTCTAGCAGTGGCTTGGGGCAGCATGGTAATAGAGATGACTGCTTCTTTTGATATGATAGTGCCTTGCATGTGTTTTGGTGGTAACACATTTGGGTTGGAAGTCCGCGTGACTTGATTGACTTAAAGGAATTCAGTTCTGATGGCTTGTTTATGTGCATATGAATTCCGAAGAGTTTGTGATGATTTTGACCACGACTTGCGGTTGGTGTCTTCTAGAGGAAAGAGAAGTTTGTTGCGTGTTATGATTTTCCTAACTTGATTTAGTGAAGATTTCTGATCGATAGTGTGTATCTGGTTTGTGATTTAGAGCTGATAATGGGATTCTCGTATTTTTGTATGTTGTATGATATATGCGGTGAGCTGTATGGAACTGGGAAATGGACAAGATTGTGATTCAGTTTTAAAAAGGAAAGTCACAAGTTCTAGACAGCGTGAAAGATTTTAGATGCTTAAGAAAATTCTAGCATTATCTTGTATCCTCTGAGAAGGGTGTGTTTAGTGGAAGACGCATTGTATATGGATTTGCAGATGCTTGACTAGTACCATAAAAATCGCATGGTTAGTAGCCATTGATGTTCAAGTTTTGCTACTTGGCGCTAAAAGTTATGGGAGTATCTCCCATGGGGTGATTGTGTATTCTTGGTGTGTCATTCATTTAAGTGAGAAGGTTAGAGATCAGGTATGGGGATTTTGGTACTCTCATAGTTTCGAGATTCTATTTATTTCTGAGAGGTAGACTATTCCTCTAGTTGCGGACTGTGGAAGTGTTTTCAGGATATGACTGCTGATTGTATGTGGATAGGGTCACTATGGACATTTGGAAGGCTATTGACCTATTTTGGAATGGTCCGGACCGGTATAGGGGGTCCTTTGGTAGGCCTAATGAAAATGTGTATTCTGCACTGGATTGGATTTGCTTATTCATCACAATATTTTTTTGTGGGTATGTCATCGGGCATAATGGATGTTATTCATGCCCAAATTTATTTCATGTGATACTCTCTTTTGCTATGATGGGTTGTGAGATGATTCTGCTATTCACACGCATGTTATGGCCCTATTTAGGCCTTGTGGCAATATATAAGCAGGATGGCTCTTGAGATATCGATTTGCTTATTGCACCATAGATGTGCTTGCCTTTTTTAGTGCATTATGATATCCGTCTCCCCATGGTTATGTTATGAACTTTATGCGCTTATTGTTGATACAAATGTATTTTGTGAGTATGAGAATTATGGCCCAATGGTTATTGATGATGTTGTATGGATTGGGTTGCGTGCCACTACGATATTATGTGTGGATCGGGTGTCACACAACCACGGGAGCGCAATGGGTTTATGTTGGGCATGATGGCTTGGGCTCATTTTGTGTGATTCAATTCTCCTTGTGGGATGAATTTATAGCATTATGCTTTTATTGTTGATCTGTTAAACTTGTTGGATAATTACCTTATGGATCTCTTCCCACTATTGAACATATTCGAGCGGTTTCTCGGGTGGCATGCCACCACGAGTACATTTGTGGATCGGGTGTTGCACAACCACGGGAGCGCAATTGGGTTATGTTGGGCACGATGCCTTGGGCTCGTTTTGTGTGATTCAATTCTCCTTGTGGGATGAATTTATAGCGTTATGCTTTTATTGTTGATCTGTTAAACTTGTTGGATAATTACCATATGGCTTTCTTCCCATTATTGAACATATTTGAGCGGTTTCTTGTTTGGTGCGGATCACATCATATGAGGTTCTGGATGATATCTGATATGGCCTATCAGTCGAGCAGCTTGTACTGTGTAAGACGTGGTTATTGAACGTGGGATTAGTACAATCAGATCCATATAAGGTACGTTTTAGAAAATGATTGCCATTAGTCAGTCCGGAATTCAGAAATGGTTATTGTCGAGCGAGAGAAGTCACGACTTGTTATGTTGATGGGTAATTATGAGTTCTTATACATTTCTTCCTTCATTGCGGCAATGCGAAGGTTTTGGGGTGAGGTTTTATTTATCATAAGGTATACTACTGGTACCGAGTTTGGTAATGAGAAGCTATTGTGGCCGGAAGATATTTCTATGGATAAACGAGTTATGCAGTACGTCGTATGGTTATATATTAAGAGTATACTTATGGTTTGATACAGCTTGTTGAGATTGATACAGTGTATATATGTAAGATTAGATCTTACAGTTAGCTTCGGAAGTTGGAATTTGGTTTTAAGGAATGTAAGCTGAGGTTGAAGGAAGAGTTTACAATCAGGATTGGGTTAGTGGGCTTATAGGTTTGAGGTGATGTGAGATTACCCATGGGTATGTATATGATGATATACACTGTGATTTTGGCAGTTTTGGGATGACTTTTAGCATGTCCGAGTATGAACGTTTGTTTAAATGGGGGAGAATGTAACGACTCAACCTATCGTTTTGATATCTAGCATTCCATTCGGCAGTTTGAGATTTTTAGTAGCTTCATATTATGAATGGTTGGTTTTGGAGGTTTGAAAGGTTCAAAATTGATTTGGAAGAACGATTCTCAATTTGGAAGCCTTAAGTTGAAAGAGTTGATCAAGATTTTACTTTTGAGTAAATGACCTCGGAATCAAAATTTGCTGGTTTCAATAGGTTCGTATGGCGATTTTGGATTTGGGCATGTCTTCGTATTTGGATTCGGAGGTTCCTCGAAGATTTTGGCTATAATTGTTGAAAGTTGGAAAGATGACGAATTGGAGAATTCTTAAGTTTGACCGAGACTTGACTTTGGTGTTAAGTTTTGATTGGTGTTCCAGGACTTCGGATAGGTTCACTTGGTTGATTGGGACTTGTGTGCAAAGTTTGGTTGTGATTCGAACGAGTTCGGCGAAGTTTGAAGTTTGAAAGTTAAGAGAATGATTTGATCTTCGATACTTGGTTTTGATATTATTTATGGTGTTTAGAGCCTTTGGATAATTTTGGTTTATGCATATGGACTTGTAGGCATGTTTGGATGGGAGCTCGGATGAGTTTCTAGGTGGTTTCAGATCATTTTGAACCACTTTGAGGTTGCTGGCTTCTGGTGTTCAGGCATGCATTGCGATCACGGGAGTGCAGACGTGATCGCGAAGAATTATTTTTGAGCTGGAGATGTTTGTTCACCACGGCCGTGAAGTGTTACATGCGATCTAGGAGTAGGATCTTGAGGCAGCTGGTTTTTGGTCTTCGCATTCGCGGGCTTGATGTCGCGATCACAAATGGTGGAGGAGTTGGTCTACGCATCCACGTAGAGGAAGAGGCCGACTGGGGGTTGTTGTAAGCGTTCACAATTGGATAACGCGTTCACAATTGGCGCAGAGCTAGAGAACTTCGCGATCACAAAGGCTTATTTCTGGGCAACGGCATTTTGTGCTTCGTGATCGCAAAGTGTGTGACCGTAATTGCGAAGGGTTTACTTGGGGTAGACTATTAAGTGTTATATTTTGGGACTTTTTCCCATTCTTTTATATTTTGTGCCATAGATTTCGAGAGAAGGAGAATTTGAAGAGCAATTTCACTACTATATAGAGGTAAGGAATTTCCACTTGGATTATGTTTTATATGTTGATTCTTCTTGGATTTCTACACCAAAAACTTGGAATTTAAAGTAAAATTTGAGGGTTTTGTCTACAATTTTAGAGGATGTATTTTGGGGATTTGAAGGACGATTAGGACCCAATTTCGGAATCTAATCACATATTTGGACTCGTGAGTTATGGGTAGCCGTGATCTACCCCTTGACTCGGGTTTTGACAATGTGGTCCTAGGTTGACTTTTCTTCACTTTTAGGAATTTGATTAAAGATTGAAGCTTTATTATTTGAAATTGATTGTTGTGGCTTTGTTTGATATTATTGAGTTGTATTGATTAGATTTGAGTCGTTTTAGTGTTAGATTTCTACAGAAAGGTGGTTCTCTCATTGATTAAAGCTTGTCGGGTAGAGGTAAGTCTCTTGTCTATTTTTATAAGAGGGAATTCTCTCTATAGGGATCTATTTGCTCCTTGTTACTTGATATAGGAGCCACGTATATGTGAGGTGAAGAGCCTATATGCGTAGCTAGGTTATGACCATATCCAATAAATGTTTGCCTTATTGCTATGCCTTGTTTGGACTATGTGAACTCCTTATTCATGTTGTGTTTATTCTATGACTATATGATTCATGATCTAGGAGCATGCCTAGTGTTATGACTTGTTGATTTGGCATAAAGAATTATTTTTCCATGTTGATCTTTATTATAAATCCGCAGTCATACACTTGCCTTATTGCTCCATGATTATGGTGGTTTCTATCGCCTATTGACTCATGATAAATAATATGATTAAGCTAGAACCTGTAAAATAGAATGTTGAGCCATTATGATAAATTCAGTTACATGATTTGCCATAGCCATCTTTTAGCCATATGAGCTTTTTATCTACATTCTTATTATCATGTCTGGTGCCTTTCTATTACATCATTTCATATACATATGCATATGTATGAGTTGGAGAGTTGGATGTTGTGGAAATATTAAGGAATTTGGCACTAAGGACTATGTGAGTGGATATTGTTTATCGATTATTGATGATATTATGATTGGAACGGGTTGCGCGCTGCAAAGATTGATTAATAATCAGTAAATACAATGATCATACACTTGAATATGGATCCATCCCTTCGGAATCAGGTGATTACCCCTGTTACTTTGGGCCCTATGAGTGTAGGCACCCGTGATTTTTTTGGTGCATTTTGGACACATGGCATATGTCAGGCACATGGATTTGTGCTGTGAGTTGTTGAGAGAGGGATCAGGAGCATGCACTGGTAGCTTAGACTCATGCATTGGTAGTTTGGATGCAGGCATTAGCTTTTAAATACATGACATTGGATCGTGAGCTTGCATATGTACATATTTTTTACTCGTGCAATGATTTAATATAAATATTATTGACATGAATCATGTCCTGGTATGATGATCGAGGTGTAGATATCTTAATTGCTCTCCTTATTTCTTAAGCATGCCTAAATTATGTATGACCTATGTTTCTTTGAGCGGTCATACTCATTTGATGAGTATAGACTTGATACTTACTAAATACCGTGATTTTGAACTCATACTACACTTATGCACATTTTTGTGCAGGTTTTAAGACTGGTATTAGTGGTACCATTGAGTTGAGTAGGCGCACTATATCGGGGAGTTCGTGATGAGCTGTTATACTTGAATTGATTCACAACACAAGGAGTCCCCTTCTCTACTTATTTATTTTCTGTTCATGTATTCTTTTCAAGATAGATGTATTTATTCAGTTGACTCTAGTTACTCTTATTTTATTCTAGTGATGTAGTGACACCGGATTTTGGGCAGATTATTAAACAGTTGTGGTCGTATTTAGACCCTGTCATGGATTACATACTTATGTTATAGATTTGAAATTCATTCTGCTTTGTTATTTATCATAAAACAGTTAATAGCTTAATAAACGATGGTCGTTGTTGTATGTTGACTTGCCTAAAGAGTAGGTTAGGCGCCATCACGACCATTGGTGGAATTTTGGGTCGTAACAATTCATTTTGGTCGCCATTGAGTACTTCACGTAATGGGTAGAAGTGATCACTTTCAAAGTAGTCACCAAGAAAGTGGTTGTGGACTTTGTGCATTCCAACATCATATGCTGTTTTGGTATCCCAAAACTATCATTACAAATAATGTTGCTAGTTTTAATAGTCATCTGATGAGGGGGTATGTGATCAGGTCAAAATAATGCATCGCAATTGTATCCCTTATCATCCCAAAGCGAATGGTGATATTGAAGTTGAAAATAAGAATGTCAAGAAGACTCTTAGGATATCGCACAATTGTCGGCACTTCATTCAGCACAACTCCTTACTTACTGGTTTATGGAACTAAGGTAGTAACACCAGCAGAAGTTAAAATCCCCTCTCTTTTAATCATTGTCGAAGCAGATGAGGGGATCCTGAATGGGTCAAACCCCGATTGGAACAATTGACATTGATTGATAAAAAATGATTGACTGCATTCTATCATGGGCAGTTGTTTCAACAACTGATGGCCCACACGTACAATAAGAAAGTGTATTCCAGACAATTTGAGGTAGATCAACTTGTTTTGAAATGCATCATTCTGCACCAGGAAGAGGCGAAAGAAAATTTATTCTAAAATCAAAAGGTCCTTATATCCTCAAGAAGGTTTTACCAAAAGGAGTTATGTACTTGGGAGATGCACAAGGAAATACTCCAGACATAACCAATATTCACAGATGCGGTCAAAAGGTACTATATTTGACATGCTTTCTTGCAAAAACATTCTTAGGTTGGGATGACGAAAGGCTTTTATTCTCACTATCCAAATGCTGTTTACCCTTACTTAAATATTTTGAGTCTAGTTCACTTTTGTTTGTTCACCCTCTTTGGAAACAACATATCTAAAAGAAAGAAAAGAAGAACAACAAAAATCGAAAACAAACAAAAATAAATTTCATGTTTGATTGAACAAGGTTCGACCTGATTTCGAAAGGATATGTAGACAGCCCTACTCTGGAGTTCGTTCCCACCAAACAAAAAGACTCACATTCTACTAAAGTTAAAACTGGGGCAGAAGGTACAATATTTTGGCGATAGTTTTTTTCGAATGGTTCCAAAGTTATAATTCAGTCCATGATTCTTTTTTGCCTAACCCCTATTAAGACCTTCAAACCAACCTTTTTGAGACTGTTAAAGTCAAAAAGACCATGGGTATCAGATTTCACATTTTCAAGAATGAAAGAAATAAAGTGAGAGAGTTTTCTCAATGAAAATTCTCGTAGGCATTGTAAGGAGATAGTGGGTCGAGAAATAAAAATGAAAGAGCCTTGTCGGTGAAAACCCTAACAGCCGCTGTAAGACGAGAGTAAGTACAGAAACGATAGAGATCAGTTAGTGAAAACCCACAAAGGGCGTTGTTGGTCAAAAGAGATCCTATACTACCACGACATCAACACAGTCAGGAAGGGTCTCGGTTTCAAGATAGAGGTTGGGACTGATTTTGAGAACTAGAAAGTTCATGCGGATCGGGCATCCAATCCTAGAGGCATGTAATGTTCATTGAAGTCTATATGTACCATCAGATAAGTCTTCTTCTCCATTCCTCAAAAGGGATACTTTCGATTTAACCTTGTGTCAAGAGCAAGGCAAAGAAAAGATGGAAAATTTGGCAATAAGGCTCTTAGTTTGGTCAAATCAATTCATTAAATGTCACTTAGCATTGACGAAGGGCACCAAACTGAATGTGATCTGCCTTGATTGGCAGATTCCCTAAAAGGGCAAAGACTTGAGTTAAGAGGTTGAAAGAAATATCATAAAAGCAAAATGCGAGGTGGAATGTTAAATCCACCATGGATAAGTCATATTGGTTACGAACAACCAATTCGAATGTTAGGAAAGTAAAGGTCTCCATCTAAATCGAAAAAAGAAGCCATCATTCAACATAGGGTATTTTTATATAGGGTACAACACTCCCTGATTGTTTTTCTTAACATAGGTTATACCACTCCCTAGTTGTGTTTTGCTTTCCGTCATAAGGTAAACCATTCCCTAGGTTTTTTATACAGGTTACACCACTCCCTAGATGTATTTTTTTGACATAGGGTACACCACTTCATAGTCGCATTCTTATACAAGGTATATCACTCCCTGATTGTATTTCTCAACATAGGGTACACCACTCCCTAGTTGTGTTTTCTTTTGGACATAGGGTACACCACTCCCTAGTTGTGTTTTCTTTTGGACATAGGGTACACCACTTATTAGTTGTCTTTTCTTTCCGGCATAGGGTACACCATTCCCTAATCGCATTTTTATACTGGATACACCACTCCGTGATTGCATTTCTCACCATAGGATACATCATTTCCTAGTTATATTTCTTTTCGACATGGTGTATACCACTCCCTAGTCACACTTTTATACAAGGTACACCGCTCCCTGATTGTATTTCTCAATGAGGTTACAATGTTCCCTAGATGTGTTTTTTTTAAACATAGGGTAAACCACTCCCTAATCGTATTTTTTACAGGGTACACCACTCCCTGATTGTATTTCTCAACATAAGGTATACCACTCCTGGTTGTGTTTGACATAGGATACACCACCCCCTAGTCGCATTTTTATACATGGTACATCACTCCCTGATTGCATTTCTCAACATAGGGTACAACATTCCCTAGTTGTGTTTTCTTTCTGACATAAAGTACACCATTCCCTAGTCGTATTTTTATACAGGGTACACCACTCCCTGATTGTTTTCTCAACATACGATACACTATTGCATAGTTGTGTCTTTTTTTACATAGGGTACACCAATTCCTAGTCGCATTTTTACATAGGGTACACCACTCCCCGATTATATTTCTCAACATAGGGTACACTACTCCCTAGTTGTATTTTTCTTTTCGACATAAGGTACACAACTCCATGATTGTATTTCTCAACATAGGGTATACCATGCCTAGTTGTATTTTTTTGGGCATAGGTTATACCACTTTCTAGTCGCATCTTTATAAATGGTACACCACTCCCTGATTGCATTTCTCGACATGGGTTACACTACTCCCTAGTTGTGCTTTGTTTCTTATATAGGGTACACCACTCCCTAGTTACATTTTTATATAGGGTACGCCACTTCCTGATTGCATTTCTCAACGTAGGGTACATGATCCCTTAGTTGTATTTTTCTTTCCAACACAAAGTACACCGCTCCTTAATTGTATCTTTATACATGGTACGCCACTTCTTGGTTGCATTTCTTAACATAGTGTATACTACTCCCTAGTTGTGTTTTCATTTTGATATAGGGTACACCACTCGCTAGTCGAACTTTTACATAGGGTACACCACTCCCTAATTTCATTTCTCAATAGGGTACACTATTCCCTACTTGTATTTTCTTTTCGACATAGGCTACACCACTCCTTAGTCACATTTTTATACAGGGTACACCTCTTCTTAATTGCATTTCTCAACAAATGGTACACCACTTCCTAATTATTTTTTATGTAGGGTGTTGCATTTTTATATAGGTATATCACTCCCTAGCTGCATTTTCTCAACACAAGGTATGACATTCCCTAGTTGAATCTTAGGGAAGGATCCTAGTTCTACTCCTCTATTATTTGACTTTACTTTCAATAAAAGGATAGTTTACGATTTTTGCTAATAACCAATAAAAAAATTTCTAAAGCAAAACTAGGGTAGGAAATTTTGTTCATTTGTTTGTCTTTGATGTCCTTACTAGTTTTTACTTCAGATTACAAAGATAAGATGATCAAAGATAAGGGAACTCCAAGTCCTGGTCAAGAAAGAAGCATGTTCGATCACAAGGGCAAAAGGAAGATGACATAGACCATTCAAGAGTAGGCAGTGTCTCGTGTTTCATTCCCTCATTCTGGTTAAGAAAGAAGCACCCAAGGATGATTTGTAACCTACATCTAGAGAGCATCAAGATTTATGTCAAAGTCCATACGAAGAGCAAGTGAAGAATCAAGACAAGCCTTTAGAAAATTCACATATAGGAATCTTGTAATTCATAGTTGAAGGAATAGGTAGTTTCTTTTGATTTTGGTATAATAAGTAGATCAGCAAACAACAATAGCAACAACAATAACTCACAGCTCTTCGGTAGTACCCAACTACCAAAACTTCCATAACTACATCGGCATGATTTCTTTATAACCAAGGATATGCAGGCAACCTTGAAAATAAGGTTCGATCAACTTTTTTTTTAAAATTCTTTCCATGGAGTACTAAACAGTCCAAAAATCGATCACATGCTCGCTTTTCTTTTTTCGAAAATTCTTCATGTTCTCGAGCAAAGAGGAAAAACTGTGAGCATGTAATTTTTCTTTCAAAATTGTTCCAAAAGTCATTTAGCTAGTAATTTCGTAATTTTTATTTTTATAGAATTTTTAGGAATTTTAGTTTATTTGTTTTGCATGATTAATTATATTTTTATATTTTAATTGCATTTTTAAATCATATAAAAATCACAAAAATGTCTTTGTATTTATTTGTATTTTAGGACTTTTAATTGCATCATTAGGCACATAATTAGTTAATTAGTAAACTTTGATCGTCGATTATTGTAGTAATTAGACAAATAAGCTAATGGTGCAAAATGAGGCTATTTGAAGGCCAGTGCAAAATGGATGTGTTTGAAAGAGAAAAGGGAGGTGATTTGGGGCTATTTTTTTTTTAAATCAATTCGAAATTTGCCTACTTCATTCGGCCCAATCTTGCAAATTCCGCCCAATTCAGCACACCTTTGAACCAAAGGTCGTTTTAGTTCAATTTAATTTTTAATAAAACTAAAATCCAAAGATCAAATTTTTAATTCAATCTCATAATTTCACCCCTTCTCTCTCTCTTCTTTGGGGCGGTCAAAAATCGCTTCGCCATCCCCTCCGCTACAAATTACTGCCTACCATCACTCTGCTGCCGATCAAAAATTACGGACTCCAAACGGTGATGGGCATCAACCCCAAATTACCATTAATCGACTCGTTCTCTTCTTCTCTACCTCGATCTTCTAAGATCGAACCCCAATCCTCACTCCATCTTCACCAAGTCAAGCCCGAAATCGAAACCCTAATTCCCCTTTCCTATTTTGATTTCAACCTAGCCAAAGCCCTACTAGCTATGACTGCTGGTTTTAGGCTATTTCACGGTGGTCAACTTCGGTCAACTTATTATTGACCGGCCAGAACCACTGAAACCCCTCCTTTATTTGGTATTTTAGCTCTCAGAAGCCATTTTTCACATGTAACACTGAACAAATTATGAATTCCAATCCAGTGCTCATGTGAAAATGACTTCCGTTGGCCGCAAATTCATTAGCTCCGGTCAGATCGCCGGATAAGCCCAGGTCATTTGCTTCTATGTCTTATTTTTCTTCTTATCCGGCTTTTTCAGAAGCCATTGTCGCATATAACACTGATTGGTTTGAAATCAATGTCAGTGCTCGTGCAGCAATGACATCCGCTGGTTGAAATCCAATTGTGCCAACCTAGCAAAGCTTTGTGAGATAATTTCAATCCCTTTCTCCTTCGTTTCTTTTGTTTATCTTACTTGTTTTCACTTGTCACACTTGTATCTGGTTTCTTTTTTTGAATTGCATGCTTAATTAGTCTAACAGTTAGGTTTTCTTTGTTTTAGCATGTTCTATTATTGATTTCATGCAATTGCATGATTAGTCAGTCGCTAGTATCTCATTTGTTTATCTCGATTGATTTAGAGAAAATGACCCTCTATAGCCCCTCAAAATTTTACTAGCCCATATTTTTCTCCCATTAACCCGAAATGTCCCTCCGGCCCAAACATATTACACCTAATAGCCTGAAATGTCTATTTTGTATATTTTTTTGTATAGTTACAATCTATTTTGTATAGTGATGGTCTATTTTGTATATCTTTTGTATAGTGACTGTTATTGTATATAAATTGCACAGTGACAGTCTATTTTGTATATTAATTGTATAGTGACAGTCTATTTAGTATATTTTTTGTATAGTGACAGTCTATTTTGTATAGTGATAGTCTATTTAGTATATTTTTTGTATAGTGACAATCTATTATATATATATTTTGTATAATGAAAGTCTATTTAGTATATTTTTTGTATAGTCATAATCTATTTAGTATATTTTTTGTATAGTGACAGTCTAATTTGTATATATTTTGTATATTGACAGTCTGTTTAGTATATTCTTTTGTATAATGACAGTCTATTTAGTACATTTTTTGTATAATAACAGTCTATTTTGTATATATTTTGTATAGTGACAGTCTATTTAGTATATTTTTTATATAGTGACAGTCTATTTTGTATGATGACAGTCTATTTAGTATAATTTTTTTTGTATAGTGACAGTCTATTTTGTATATATTTTATATAGTGACAGTCTATTTAGTATATTTTTTGTATAATGATAGTCTATTTTATATATATTTCGTATAGTGACAGTCTATTGTATATGAATTATATAGTGACAGTCTATACATAGTTATCTGGGAAAGAACAATCATAAAACTTCTATAATTCAAAAAGATAATTCCATTAGAACAAATTAATTCAAATTTATCATTAAGGAGAACTCTAGCTATCTAGCAATTACTTTACCTCTAACATAGTTACGAGATGGCAACTCGAGCATCCCTTCGCACCAACGTCATGGGACTAAAAGAAAGAGGGCGAACTGAAGACAGAATTTTCTCAAACTTGTTAACTAATTTAGAGATGGCAGCGGCGCGATTGCAATACATGTTAAGTCTTAACCCGAAAAGACTTCAATACAACCCAGCTCGCCATGTATAGCGAATTTTTTTTCCTGTGTAATCATATTTTGACTAAAAATAAAATCTATTAAATGCATGTAATCAAATAGAAGAGCTTATGTCAATGTTTCCCACGAATTAGCACTTCTCAGATCAGGCTAGGCCTCTCCAGCAGAGCTGGGCGCGGGGCCCTGGATGCGCTAGCGATTACGAGAGATAGAGGAGCGCACTCTTCTAGGCCAATGGGTAGATCAGTGGTTGCGATGGCTATCTTGATTAAAAATAAAATCTATGGGCCTGTTATGGATCATAGACAGGACCTGAACCCTTTTTGGTAACTTGGCGTTGGGCTTTGACCTTCAAAGGTCCATTAAGTTGTGCCCGAGACTTTTGACCCACTTTAACTTAAGTGGATAATAGATGAGCTGGAAGATAAGGAGAAGGCTAAGGAAGGGATTTAAAGAAAAGAAGCTACCGGAAAAGAACTTAGAGGCATTCTGATAGGCTAGCCTTCCTAGGATTCTTTAGTGCGAGGGTAAAAGAGAAAATAGGGGATCAGGGGGAAGCTGCTGAGAATATGCCATTACTTTTAAATGATTGGTTGATACACCCATAGGGAATCTTGGAAGATTTAAGTTGTGGTGACAAAAAAGTCACCTAATTAGAAATGGTGACAACTTTGACCGGCCTTGTCAAAACTTGTTTTAAAAATCTGATTAGCTTAATTTGAGGCTGAATTATAATTTGTAAAACTTATAATCTCTTAAAAATTACACAAAAGCCCATCAGTTAAAAAAGCCCCTTCTAAGATTTTATTTCAGAATCACATAAACCCCCCAACAACTTCCGTTCTTCTCTCTCATCTCGTTTTCGTCCGTCTCTCTGTCTCCTTCCTCTCCGAACCGGCGACCACCGCCACTGCTCAGTTGAAAAAGCCCCAAGAACTGCTGCTCAGTTCTCTCTCTCTCTCTCTCTCTCTCTGCTCAGTTGTTCCTTCTCAGCAAATACTCAGGTAAATATTTTTTTCAGTTGGTTCAAAAATTTTAGGGTTTTGAATCAGAGTTTGAAAATGATGATTTTGGTTAGAGAAGATGAAGAAGAGCATGGGTTTTTGTTGAATGTTGTTTGTTTTTTTGTAGTTTCGTGTATTTGTTGCACTTGTTGGGGTTTGTGAGTTTGTAAAGAGTGGTTGTGGTTGTGAAATTATGGTTTTTGGATGAAGAAGAAGATGAAGAAGAGCATGAGTTTTTGTTGAATGTTGTTTGTTTTGTTGTAGTTTCATGTATTTGTTGCACTTGTTGGGTTTGTGAGTTTGTAAAGAGTGGCTGTGGTTGTGAAATTATAGTTTTTGGATGAAGAAGAAGATGAAGAAGAGCATGGGTTTTTGTTGAATGTTGTTTGTTTTGTTGTAGTTTCGTGTATTTGTTGCACTTGTTGGGGTTTGTGAGTTTATAAAGATTGGTTGTGGTTGTGAAATTATGGTTTTTGGATGAAGAAGAGCATGGGTTTTTCTTGAGTGTGTTTTTGTTCTCCTTATCCTTGTTGTTTCGAAAAAAAAAAGGCTTGCAATTTTGTTGATGTTTTCCAACAACTGAGGTTACCTGTTGCATAAAATTCAGCACTTGTTTGACAGTTGCAAACATCTACTGAGGTTGCATGGTTAAAAAGAAATCCTATTTGGTGTATTTTGTTTAATCTGTGAATGAGATTTGTGATGGTTGTGTGTTTGTAGTGAAATATAGATGTTTTGTAGTTAAATTTAGACTTTTTTGCTGTTGTTGTTGCTGTCATGCTGTGGTTTAGGAAAAATTTTGATTTTATCCAACAGCTGCTGGATAAAATCAAAATAATTGTTGAGATTTTTGCAGCAACTGAAGCAGTTGTTGTAGCATATTAACAACCTGTTGCAAAAAAATCAAAACATTTGCTAAGCTGTTGCTTATGTTTTTCTAACCTGTTGAAGCAGTTTCATAACCTGTTGCAACAGGTTAATATTCTGCCGCAACAAGTTATAAGTTGTTGCAATATATTCTTAATCTGTTGAAACAACTAATTACTTGTTGCAACATATACCTTTTCTGTTTTACTTTGAGTGTTGCACTAACCAATTAAAACTATTTTTCTATCTCGTTTGTGTAGATAAAATGGCTCGAG
>MCJB01051908.1:182190-198682 GCA_002018475.1 Nicotiana obtusifolia
CCCCCCCAAGGAAGCTGTAAGCATTAGAATACAACAGATGACTAGTTGTTGCCACAGATTTTATAATCTGCTGCAACAACATATGAATCTGTTTCAACAACTTGATAATCTGTTGCAACAACTAGTCATCTGTTGAAACAACCTGATAACTTGTTTTAAATTGGTTTAGTTTTTTATGATTTAGCACCATTATGATATATCTTCTTTCTTGTTGTAGGCTGTGCACCCATGGCTTGTCCCAACAATAAGAGAGTTGGAGATGCCATGCCTTGACACCTTTGTGCCCATAAAATCTGTGCCCGACAAATTGATTGATGGGTTAAAAGGTGAATTGGCTGGAGTGACAGCCATCACTAGGGTTGATGATGTTTGTTCTGGTGGTGATGTTATTGCTTATGAACGTTTAGGTGCTGATGTTGTTGTTGGTCCTGTTGATGTTGATGTTGATGTTGATGTTGGTGGTGGTGGTGGTGGTGGTGTTGTCCCGGCAAGTACTGCTGGGAAAAAATTAAGAGATCATGATGGTGGATTTTCTCCAGTTGGTGGATTTGGTGAATTTTCCGGATTTGGTGGAAATTTTAGTGGTGGATTGAGTGGTGGTAGATTGAGTGGTGGAAGATATGCTGATGTTGGTGCCAGTACCTCTAAGGTTCCCTCATGTGCTTGTGAGTGCATTACTTGCAAGGACAAAATGGATAATTTGATTGGAGAGGTGGATAAGTTGAGTAAAAAGGTGGAGGAATTGGTGCAGGCCCAAGAAGCCACAAACTCTTCTATGCAGAGGTTGATATCCAAGAGAGGTATCAATCCATCAAAGAATCTTTCCTCACCTTATACTCCTTTTCATCTTCGGAGGAGGAGCAAAGCAATTGCCAAGGCACTTGCATCAGCTAGATCGAGAAAATCTATTGCTACTCCCAGCAAGTCAATTGGGCCAAAAGTGCTAAAGAAGGTGGACATCTTCAAGCCTGTACATGCCCAAAGAAAGAAAAAGGTTGAGAGTGCAATCAAGTCCAAAAAGAGTGGAAAAACTTTGTACTCAATGCATGAATTTGGAGCAGCAGACTTCCAGGCATTGACAAGCATGGAAATCTGGTGGGAGGATTGGGTAAGATTCAACACTTGTATATATCTCTGTGATTCAGTATGTTGTTGCAACAAGTAGATAATCTGTTGAAACAATTTAAATAGTTGTTGCAACAAGTAGATAATCTGTTGCAACAACTAGATAATCTGTTTCAACAAGTTACCAATCTGTTGCAACAAGTACATATTCTGTTGAAACAATTTAAAGCAGGTAACTAACTGTTTTATTACTTTTTACTTTAGTATGTAGATGAAGTCCTTCTGCTAATGCGTATGAGGCAAGTCAATTTCCCTGAGTACTACGATTGCAGAGACATAATCCTGGATCTCAACTTTTACAACAACATGTCCAAGAGGTACGCAGAATTGACAAAAGATAGTACAGTGCCGGATGCCGTGCCCCTGAAGGTTAGACTTGCTGAATTCAAGTGGGATGATGATATGCTCGATTATTGTAGAGGTGTTAGACCCTACCCGGGTGGCTGCTCGTGGGCTGGTGCAAAGAGGGTTTTAACAGTGATGAATGTTAATGTTGCACATTTTGTCACTCTCGAGTTCATGATTGAAGAGGGATTGATAAATGTGTATGACTGCAACGTCCCAGTCTACGAAGAATCTGATTTCTTTTGCTTCATGGAGGCGGTATTGGAATTGTGGCCCAAGTTATTGCAACAGAGTGGCATGTTCGCACACTTACCTGCAAAGTTACTCAATGAATCGTGGGAATTCAAGAGGCTAGAGAATCTCCCCCGCAATGTCACCGGCAAGGCATGTGGTTCGTGGTCAATTGCTTTTATGGAGGCTTTGCTTATCGGCACAACTTTGACAAAACCTGAAAGTCTAATCAATGACAACTCAGTTGGGAGAATGCAATGGAGATGGGCATTAGGTATCATTGAGAAGGTGTTGGAGCCCTAAGATGGGTTGATAAACAATTTATTATTTATGCGTTTTTTATGACATTATGTAATTTAAGTATATATTAGGTGTTCAGTATTTTTCTAAGATATTTTGGTAAGTATATATGAGGTGTTCATTATTTAAGTTGTGTTCAAGAGATTATGTTCAGTAGTTCCAGCAGTTTAACCATATGAGTCAATTGTTGCGATAAATCTAACTGCTGTTGAAGAAGTTTCAACAAGTTGATAATTTGTTGCAACAAGTTTATGATTTGTGGCAACAGATGATTTAGTCGTTTCAACAAATCTTTCAGTTGTTGAAGAAATTACAACAACTGACACATCTGTTACAACAAGTTTCTAATTTGTTGAAACAGATTTATTAGTTTTTGCAACAAATATTGAATATGTTGAAACAAGTCAAATATCTGTTGCAACAGGTGATGTGCCGGGTAATTTCGGCACATTTTGATACTATTTGTTTAGTGTTTTACTTGTTCTACTTATTAATTATCACGATATTTACTTAGTTTTAGTGTAATTTCAGTACATTGAGGGAAGAGACCCAGAAGCATGAAAAGAAGTCCAAAAAGCTGTCCAAAGGCAAATGCGACCGCAGAACAGGAATGCTAACCGCATTATCATCGCAGACACGAACAGAGTCTGAGGTGAAAAATAGAGTGGAGATTGCGATCGCATTCTGCGATCGCAGAGCCAATATGCGAACCGCAGTTTCAGATGCGACGAGAGGGAAACTGACGGGTATGATCTGCGATGAAACGTGAAGAATTTGCGAACCGCATTCCTGCTCTGCGACAGGAATGCGATCTCAGACGTGCAACTAGGTCAAACTTAACTGCTGCTCGCCTCGGATTTTAGGCCTTTATAAATAGCTTTTCTAGGGTTGTGTGAAGAGAGATTTGTCAGAATTCAAAGTGCAAAGTACTGCTTTTGATTATTTTCAAATTGAGAGAAGTTTTTGGGTGATCAAAACTGATAATTCGATATTGTTGTAAGATAAATTCAATTATTCTCCTTTGTTCTTTAGTTTTCAACATGTGTAGCTAAACTCTAATACTGAGGTTGTGAAACCTAGATGGGTAGAATGTTATTGAAAGGTTGATATTGATTCCAATTTCGAAAGAAGCTTGATATTTATTTATCTCTTGTTCTTAATTTAATCGTTAGTGGTTGCAAACATTAACGAGTGCCAATTTACGCTATCGTATCTTGGAAAAGTGAGATAGAGTTTGGTAGAGATAAATAACAAGAATTCAAGGCTTTAAACCTTGTTTAACGAGATCACTTAGGGATAAGTAGATTTCAATTTGGCGAATGATTGGGTGTTCTTAATTTTGACTCTTTAGTATTCGGGAGGATCATGAGAGGATACGTTATCTAAGTATTAGGAAATATTGGATAACACGGTAATAAGAACCGATCGCATATCAAGAACGGACTTCAATATCAATATCAATACATTCTACTACATTAGGGGGAACACAACCTTAGTATCTCAAATTCATATTTTTACTTTCAAATTATTTTCGAACTGCAACTATTAGTTTACTTTTCTTTACATACTCAATATTGATTTACTCTATTTGGCTACTTGATCGAATTACGACTAAGTACAGTATTGCATTAATCAGATAATTATTTTACGCCTATTCCCTGTGGGATTCGACCCCAACCTCGTTGGGTTACTATATTTGACATCGATCGCTTACACTATTGTTAAGGTGTAATTTGAGCGGATCAACAGCTGATTTAGTCGTTTCAACAAATCTTCCAGTTGTTGAAGAAATTGCAATAACTGACACATCTGTTACAAGAAGTTTCTAATTTGTTGAAACAGATTTATTAGTTGTTGCAACAAATATTGAATATGTTGAAACAAGTCAAATATCTGTTGAAACAGGTGAGTGACTTGTTTAAGTTAGGAACATTTAGTATACAATAAGTATCATTGGAGGAGTTTGTTTACACCTAAATATGGAATAAGCAAGTAGATCTCGTCAAATTACTCCAATGATCGCTTGGAGTTACTCAGTATATGCTTCGTTGATCATACATACTGAAATTACCGTTTAATCCATTAAGGATGTTAGTAGATAAATATATTGATCACTAAATATCATTGAATCTCTTTGTTTAACACTAAATATCATTGGTTCCCTCTGTTAATAGCTAAACATATGTGACTTATATCGTAGTTGTTGCAGCAATTTCATGATTCGTTGCAGCGGTTGCATAACCTGTTGCAACGAGTACATAATCTATTGAAGCAATTGCATAACCTGTTGAAGCAGTTTCATAACCTGTTGCAACTAGTACATAATTTGTTGAAGCAATAACATAACCTGTTTCAACATGTACATAATCTGTTGCATCAGGTAACATAGCTGTTGAACAAGTCATATCACTTGTTGGATGAAACAAGTGAAGGAGTTTCTGCAACAACTCATTCCATTTGTGGGGGAAAACTCAAAACACTATAATCATGTCATTAAGTTAAAGTTTGTTGCTGCAAAAGCTCCGATTACTGGTTGGCAAAATCCCAACAAGTGACACAGCTGTTGCAACAGAATTATTACTTGTTGGAAACTGTTCAGAAATTGCAAAACCACAGAAATTGCAAGAATTCGAGCAACATATCATTTAAACATGTTTTACTAACAAAAACAACATAAAAATGTCATAAAATCCAATTTCACAAACACAGACAATAGTAATTATTATTACAAGGCATTGCAAATTTAACAACTATGGAACAATTCGGTTTGGGCATGTAGTTCTTTTATGGCCACCTGTTTTGCATATGGAGCATTTGTTTTTCCTCGTTGCAAGTGATTCCCCGATTCCACGCCTCCTCTTTGTCCGTCTTCTTCCCGGTTTGCTCGGATCAACATGTGGGGGAGGTATTTCTCTCTCTAAAATCTCCATAGGAACTTCCCAGGATTCTTCAGAAGGCACAGGATTCATTTCCTCACAGTATGCGATTACGTAATTCTCCACCCTGTAATACGGAGATGAGAAGTCATAAATCCGCCTTCCAAAGTCTTCACCATATTGGACTCGAAGCGCTACCATAGTATGTGGGCAAGGTATTTTGTCCAGGTCAAAAACTCTACAAGTACAAGATCTTCTTTGCAGATCGATTGTTGCAACTGAACCGTGGCCGGTGACGCTAAACTTGTAGTTGGCAATTTGATGGGCCATCAACTTATTACCCAAGTTGATAAATTTTGATATTTTTTTTTCCATTGAGGGAACAAAGATGGTTGGGGAGTCGATGAAATCCATACGCCTCTCATGAAATTTCTCAGTAAACCTCCCGTTTATGGAATCAAATAGAGCAATAATGGGAAATTCTCTTTCAACATTGAACATTGAGTTCACCGACTCAGCAGCGTTTGTCGTCATAAAATTATACCTGACAAATAAGTATTTATTATTGTTGGACATGTGGCTGAGGCTAAGCTGTGTTAAAAAATCACAACAAGTACAGAAATGTGCAAATACCTATGACCGGGGCAGAATGCCCTGCTCCATCTGTGGAATCCAGCGCGTTCAAGATGTTCGGCAGCCCTAGGAACCAAATCTCTGATTTGATTGAAATGGTCATTGAAGACATCAATGTTGTATGCTTTTGCTGCTTTATAAAATTGAGATACGACCTCCCCATTGTGAAAGGTGGTTCTCAGATTTTCCCCTAGGTGCCTCATGCAAAAACCATAAAGACATGTAGGGAAGACAATTGAAACCGCCTTTTTGATACTTGGATGCCTGTCAGAAATTATGCACAACTCAGGGGTGTCCTCTATATAGCTTCTCATTTGTTCAAAAAATACTTGTACGAATCATCACACTCCTTGTCCACTACACAAAATGCCACTGGAAAAATATGATTCTCCGCATCTTGTGCGACTGCTGACAACAACACTCCTCCGTACTTGCTCCTCAAGAATGTCCCATCGACAGCTATGACTTTTTTTATTTGCGCAAAACCAAGAATCCAAGCCTACTTGAACTTTCCATTTTCATCGACCTTCAATGCCGTCTTACTTCCTGGATTTGCAGAACGAAGCATATAACAGTACGCATCAAGCACCGCATACCCGTGCTCATGTGTCCCCCTTGTCAAAGCCTTTGCAATCTCCATGCCCTTCCAGACCTTCCAATAACTTACCTTACAACCCAAATCTGTACGGATTGATTGACTCATATCTTTTGTAGATGGGCCTTTACCGTAAGGAAACTTATCTTTGAAGTATTCACCAATAACTTTCGCAGTAGCGTGTAGATTATGGCTCGTAATGTGCTCAGAACCACATGTATGATGCTTTATGTAGGTTCTGATACAAAATCTGTCAGAACTTAAAAGCTTCACAGCCCTCAGCCACCACTTGCACTCCGGTTGTACACATCTGAAGCAATACACAGTACGCGAATTAATCACCTTCTTGATTCTAAAATCTTTCTTCAAGCAAGAAAGTTTCAACCAAGTGGCTAGTTCTTCCTTGTTCTTGAATGACATTCCTTTATAAAAACCTGTTTCATCATCTTGAACATGGCTAGACTGCATTGATTGTGTAGTGCCCACTGTATTGCTCGCAACTTCAGGTATAGGGATCGGGTCAGCCCCACTTCCATTATCTGGGATGTCCATATCCACCCCATCTAATTCATCATTTAACACATCTTGTTGGTCTTGAGATATATTGTGTTTCTCTACCGGGCTTCCAATAACGTATACCCTTAAACTGGGCCTAGCTACATCATTCAAATAAGCACGCAAACGAACCTGATCAGTTATCTTAAATGGCAAGACCCTCTGGTTCTCAAAAGAGCTGTGCATGTACGTGATGGCAAGATCTTTTGGTTCACAAGTTAATTCGCAATAGGTGATGATTAGGTTCACAAAATCATTGAACATAACATCCCTTTGGACAATCATCGCTATCGTCTCTAATGTGTTGCTACCCTTCCATCGCCAAATATATCGATTACACTTCTTGATCCATTCACCATGGCAATCAACTCCTATTGTTATTGAGTCCTCCATTAGTGGTGTTCGAGGTACCTGAAGATATTTTGTTTAACCAAAAATTGGTCATGAGAGTACATACCAATCTATAACAAAATGAAACAGCTACAACACTTGTTCCAACATATTATTAACTTGTTGGAACGAGTAGACTAGTTGTTGCAACATGTAATAAAATTGTTGCAACAACTCACTAATCTGTTGGAATCAGCTTTAGTTTTTTTGGGGTAATGTTTCAGACTGTTGAAGATGTCCAACAGATTGTCGAGATGTTGCAACAAGTGTATTACTTGTTGCAACAAGTGTACTACTTGTTGAAACAACTCACTAATCTGTTGGACATGGCTTCAGTTTTTTGGGTTCTGTTTCAGATGTCCAACAGATTGTCGAGTTGTTGCAACAAGTGTATTACTTGTTGCAACAAGTGTACTACTTGTTGCAACAACTCACTAATCTGTTGGACATGGCTTCAGTTTTTTGGGTTATATTTCAGACAAAAACTGAAGCTGACTCCAACAACTTCATAATCTGTTGTAGAGAAGTTGCAACAACCACATTGCACGTTGCAACAACTACAACAGCTACTGTAAGTTGTTGGAAAATCAGTAGATTTATACTCAGGTGAAAAATCGAAATAAAACAGCATTGTGGTACTTACCAAATGAGCGAAAATCACTCCCAAGTAATTGCCAGTGCTGCACCAACAAAATCCAGTAAAAAAATTACAAAATCGGGTGGTCATTTTTTTTTCTTTCTTGAGCAATAATGGCGGACGAAGAAGAAGAACAAGAAGAAGAAGAAGAAAGAAAGAAGAACAATGGAATGAGTTATGAAGTAATTCTCACTGCTAAACGAATGAAATCCAGTCAACAAAATTGCAAAATCAGGTGGTCTTGTTTTTTTCTTTCTTGAGCAAAAACCAGTCAAGAAGAACAAGAACAAGAACAAGAACAAGAACAAGAAGAAGAATAAGAAGACGCAGAAGACGAAGAAGAAGAAACGAGCAGCAGAATAAGAAGAAGAAGCAAGAAGAAGCAGCAACAAGAAGAAGAAACGAAGCAAAAAAGAAGAGGCAAAAATGGCGAAAACGGCGCAGGGGCTTTTAATTATATTTGGCGCGTTTTCCCTCCACTAGGGTTTATATGGGTTGGGTCAAAGTGTTAAAATAAAACTTGAGTTTAAAGTATGAAAAAATAATGTTTTGGGTTAAAGTGTTAAAAATATAACTTTGGGGTGAGTCAAACCTTCCCTAATCACTAATCCAAAGTTTATCACCCCTACTCAATTAAAAAAACTAGAGTTACTCCAACTCAATTTTAAAACCCATTTGTCACCTATAATTAAAAGCCCCAAGTAACTAATCTATATACAATAGAGGGCCGGGTTTGCATATACAAGGCAACAAAAATCAAATAAAACTAAGCTGACTACAATTGGGCCTAAAATAAAAACTGGGGCCCAATTCTGTGATATCCAACATATACAAGGAGAAAAATAATTTTTGATATACACAAAGAAGGAAAAAAATTTGTGATATACATTTTAGTATATACGTTATTTGATGTGTTATATACTATAATGTACAAAAAATATAATTATATTTGTTGTTATATACATTGATATAGAGATCACAATAAATTTTAAGCAATTATATTTGTAATTTAGATATACAAATAAGAAAAATAAAATTTTAATATATATTTTGATATATATAAAAAAGTAAAATAAAATTGTGATATACATCTTGATATACATATTATTATTGTGATATATATTTATTGGTGGTGCCAATATTTATAAGTGCTAATTAGGTGGGTATGTTGTCATAGCGTGCCAAAATTTGCAAGTCGGAAAACGGTATAAAAGTGGGCCGGTCTTTCAACTGGGCTTTAGACAACAGCTTCCTAAGGAAATCAACCCGACCCACGTTGGACGCTACGAGAACAACTCCCTCAGCAAATAAACCCAATTCCTTTCAAGTTTCACCGAACAAACACCGATTTCTCAGTTTAATCTTCTGATTGTTGGTTCTTTCTTCAATCGTTAATCATGGTGCTTGAGGTCTGTATCTTGCTCTTGTATTTCAATTTCAGTTTTATCTTTATAATGTCGTAGCAAATTAAAATTAGGGTTTATTCTGTTAACGTTTTTCTATCAGGCGACAATGATCTGCATAGACAATTCGGAGTGGATGCGAAACGGTGATTACTCGCCTAATAGGTTTCAAGCTCTAGCTGATGCAGTTAATCTCATATGTGGTGCCAAAACTCAGGTATTCTTTTTTTTTCTTCAAGTTATACTCTTTCTAGGGTTTTATTATATATTTAGATGATCTATTTACCTTTTAGTGAAAAGCAACTGGGCTTTATTTTTACTGTTCCCTTTTTTGATGTGGGAACTCTTTGTGCAGTCTAATCCTGAGAATACAGTTGGAATTTTGACTATGGCCGGTAAAGGAGTTCGAGTGTTAGTCACTCCCACCAGCGATCTTGGAAAAATCTTAGCTTGCATGCACGGTAAGTCCCTATTCCTATATTGTGTTGATTTCCTTGATAATTTTCTGCGTTAAGGGCCATTATTGTCGCTCTTCTAGTTCTGTAATCTTTTTAGACCCTGTTTTTGGAAGATATTGGGGCTCTAGGTATTGATGTAACTAAATCCTGTGAGCACGGGGGATTCTTATTTATCAAAAAGGAAAAGTAGTAACTGGAAAGCGGTAAGTTGAAGAGAGCTGAGATGAAGGGAGATCTTTTTAAATGGCTTTCTCTTAAAGAATTGAGATCGCTGCTATTGTTTATTTTTTTCACAAACTCTGTTTTGGGTGTAACACATCATATTTGAAGAGAGCATGTGTAGTTAGGATTATGATAATATATCATTTGAGGTGCTAGAATAACTGTTATTGCTTAACTACTTTCCAAAGACAAGGGGTTGTTGCAGTGGATTTGTTAGTGCTCAACTTCTTATTGTGCCACTTGTTCTATGCCTTTTCAAAAAGGAAATACTGTAAATAAGGATGATAACTAACTGAAATAAAATAAGGTACTTGTGTACGTCTACTTAAATATTGGATATTTAGGTGTAATATTGAAGCTTCTTCCTATTTCGAAGAAATTAAAGATGATCTGAGGGAAAAAAAGATGACTGAGTCATGGAGGCCGCTTTGAACCGCAACTAATGATGCTCCTACGCCTTTTCTGCCAGTAACCTCTGTCCTGCATTTACTGTACTGAAAAGAGGAAGCTTTGAAGTGCCAAGTAAAATGAAAGAACAAGAAATATGGTGGATGGGCTGGAAAGAGGGAGATGATATGTCATTTATCTCTAAAGCGTAATAGAGTATCAAATTAGGAGAGTCAAGTAGGGCGCTAGGTCGGCCGTGAGCGTGATGGTCTGTTGGAAAATATTCTCCAAATTTTTCGCACAAAAAGACATATTATATAATTTACATAATGTATTATTAATTTGATTTACCTATTAGCTTACTTATTCAACTTGAGGAGAAAGTTACTCAAAGATAGTTCCAAAACCCATTTTGTGCTTGAGTTCTATACTAATGCATGATAGAAGTACCTTTCAAGTCTTAGGGTGTTTGACAAACTTTTTGTCTTCTACTAAGCTTTTTTAGTTGCTGACCTGGCCTTGTTTCCCCTCATTCAGGATTAGAGATAGGTGGTGAGATGAATTTGGCTGCTGGTATCCAGGTAGCCCAGTTAGCTTTGAAGCATCGGCAAAACAAAAAGCAACAACAAAGGATCATTGTTTTTGCTGGCAGGTGATGTCTCTGTGCTTTTCTCTGTATTATCTTTGCTGCTGCAACTTTTGATCATTCTATTAACATTTCACGTGTTTTCAGCCCTGTGAAATACGACAAGAAGGTCCTGGAGATGATTGGGAGAAAGTTAAAGAAGAATAGTGTAGCTCTTGATGTCGTTAATTTTGGTGAAGATGATGATGGGAAAGCTGAGAAGCTAGAGGCGCTAGTTGCTGCGGTTAATAACAACGAGAGCAGTCACATCATTCATGTTCCTGCTGGTCCTAATGCTCTCTCTGATGTGCTTATAAGGTTACCCATAATATGACCATCTTTTTTATCATAACTAAACAAGATTTCATAACATGTACCTGTGAAAAGCAATTCTTTAATAAACTGTATCCCTCATCTGGCATTGGCAGTACTCCTATTTTCACTGGAGATGGTGAGGGTGGAAGTGGATTTGCAGCAGCAGCTGCAGCGGCTGCCGCTGGTGGAGTGTCTGGGTTTGACTTTGGTGTAGATCCTAATTTGGATCCTGAACTTGCTCTAGCACTCCGAGTTTCAATGGAGGAGGAAAGGGCGAGGCAAGAAGCAGCTGCAAAGAAGGCTGCAGACGAAACTGCTACACAAGAGAAAGGAGAAACTTCCCAGGATGTTACTATGGCTGAAAATGTCAATGCTGGAACTCCTGAACCCGAAAACAAGGCAACTGATCTAATGGTTTGTATCTTATCTGTCATCTTCATGTCTGTAGCCTCCTTTGAGTAAAAGCTTGAAAAATGAATAAAATGTTCTTTAAATTTGTTTTTCCTATCAATTAAGTTTGAGATGGGTTGGGTTTATTGGCATTTTCCTGTTTTTTTGAGGGAACAAGGGGGGAAGGTGGGATGTGCAAGATTGTATTGGTTAACCAAACTGTGGATCCACATCAGTTTTCTGGAATTGCATGTTATCCTCTATTTTCTTGAGCTTTGTTCTGATAAGTTTTCTTGAGCCTTCTTAAGTACCTTGGTAATTTTTGTTCCGGTATTGTATTTTACCTTTGTTCACGCTTATGCCAGAGGATATTGTTTCCTGTAACTTGTGTTGAAATTTCTTTAATAAAAGTGAGTGTTAGCTTGAAGGTTTTGTGATGCTTGGCCTTTTGGAAGCCAAGATGAAACTAACACAAGAATTATAATTGGATTTCTTGCAGGAAGATGAGAATGCCTTGTTGCAGCAAGCCCTTGCAATGTCGATGGATGATGCTTCCTCTAATGTTGCTACACGAGATACTGACATGTCGGAAGTGGCTTCCGAAGATCAAGACTTGGCACTTGGTACGTTAGGATCTATGCAGGCTTAAATGGTTGCTTTGTAACTGTCAGCAAATATACCTAATTGAGATTAGTTCATGTCACAATACTTATTCATTGTTTTCTTGCATATCTCAACCTTTTCTAGTATTTGTTCGATTTATAGACTATATGGTTAGTAGAATGTGCCTAACTAATCCTGCAATTGTGTATGTATTTCTAAGAATCTCCTCGAAAACAATATTATTTTGAACAGATAAGTTTGGAGAAAGAGAGGAGCCCCCTTCCCCCTCCGTCCCAAAAGGAAAAAAACCACCCATCTAATCTCCATTTGTTGTCCCTATATGCATGAATAAGATTGTATAGTATCTATGAAGGTAACATTTTCTGAAGAAATGCCTCTTAAGCATGTTTTATTTTCCTTTTCTTGTCCTAAAATGGTCCTTTGAGTATCAAAGGGGGTTGTACTAGACTCTGTTACTTAGGCTGTATATGGCATCGGCTTGCAATATCAAATTCCTCAATTATTTGAAAATGTTGATACTTGCATATAATTCTTTGTAGCTATCTTATAAAGGTTCACTCTTAATTGGACACTCCTGATTTGTCTCAACTCTTCTGGTGCTTGTAGCTCTTCAATTGTCTGTGCAGGACAGCACAAATGATCAGTCAAGTCAGACAGATATGAGTAAGCTGTTGGCAGATCAATCATTTGTGTCATCAATCCTTGCCTCAGTAAGTCTTCTATACACAAAACTCTGTTAGATCACGGGGGAAAGTATGTGCTTTTCCGAAAGATGACACCTCATATTCTTCTGTGACTTTCACTTAATTTTGCATTTGTTTGACAGCTTCCAGGTGTTGATCCAAATGATCCCTCAGTTAAAGATTTGCTTGCTTCCATGCAAGGCCAGTCTGAGGTGAGTTCATTAGGTTATTGATTACTTGATTATATCAAAGTGCTTGTTGGTTAAGTTCAGGTAGTGTCATGTATAATTTTTTTTTTCTTGTTTATGCATCTATATTTGTACATTTGATGGTCATTCTGTTCATAAAACCCTCGACCGCGTGCATACAATTTCTTCAATGTTGCACAATTGAAGTGTTGTCAGAGGCTCGCTTGAGGCGTATTTGATCCCTGGAACCAGGTGCAACATAGGCTTCGTGCTTCACATTTTAATTAGGCAGTGCTTCAATGTAAACGCTAAGGCACTAAAGTTGTGTTATTAAAAGCCATTGCTTTGTTAACTGATGAATAAATGTGAAGCCGAGTTTATTATTTAATGAATGAAGCCATGCACTTCGGAGAAGTGTGCGCTTCAGATGAGGCGCAAAGCCGACTGCCCATACTAATCAGCTTTTACATTTGAGAAGACCGCATCCTAACAGATTCTAGGGGTTTATTTAATCTTTCCAAGTGGATGGAAGAAGCAAGGGGTAGGGGATAAAAGTGTCGAAAAGAGGAGAATCCTTCTGTATGTCGAATGGTGCTATTCTTGATGCTTCTGCTTTCTTTCCTCCCCTTCGTTTCATGTTCCTTGATCCAAGTACCTTCCGGGTTTTCGTGAATGGTCATATAATCTTTCTAATGGGATGGAAGAAGACAGGGATACGGCTCATCTTTTTACCAACATAGCATGTTTTCTGTTCATTTTTTTAATCGTAATTTAACGGTAATCTAATTTGTCCTTGCAGAAGAAGGACGAGGAGAAGGACAAGGAACAGAAAGAAGAGAAGAAGTAATAATGCGTACAACTATGTTCAGCTGAGGTATAATTTTTTAGCGCTCTTCTTCCTGAAGAAAGCCTTTCAGAGACGCTCTGCATTTTTTCCACGTTCTACTATGCTATGAACGTAACTTTTGATCTTTGTAGGCAAAGAAGTTCAGATGGTAATGAGCTAAGGGTGCTGCTGAAATTGCTTATTGGAATGGCGCTTATTATGTCTGTGGAAAAGGACTGTATCTTGTTACAATTGAGGGATTCATTGAATCGTTCTTTCTTTAAAATATACTGTTATAAGATTATGAAACTTTTCAGCTAGCTTGATTTGTGGCTTCCAGATGATTTGTATTTATTTCTCAAAGAAAGAAAGATCAAAGCCTAGCAAGTGTTCATCTTTGATTCGTAGTAAGACCCAACATTCAACTACCTAGTTCTTTTTCTTTTCTTTTCTTCTTTAGGAGAAAATATCCAAGAAAATTTAAGTTAAAATGTAAGGTTAGAAGAAAAAAGAGGAGATACTCAGCATTAGAGAATTTAGAGCAGATCTACGCCTCCATGGTAAACTTTTCTAGCGCAGATCTGGGGTTGTCACAAATCCTTTATGCGCGCTCTTGTAAACTTTGAGGTGCAAGACATTTTACATCTTGCCGTCTTTTATGCTCGCTCTTGTTGCTTTTTGATGAAAAAAATAACAGCTGGCGAGAAAAGAACAGTTAATAAGTTAATTATCACTAGAAGCATAGCAATTTGCAGCGATCACGTCAAGAGAAATCAGAAGTCACTTGCGCTCCGTTGCTGCAATGAGCTACGTTGAACAATTTATACTGATAAAATGCCATCGATTTAACCAGACCAGCATATGAAAAGAAACAAATGCTCATTTTGTTTCCGTCATTCTGAAAAATCACTAGCCTGGAAAAATCTGGACGCAAGCAAGTAGCAACAATATGAAAAAACAGATATGATTTGTTTGGACACTAAAATGATTTCCCCCATAATAGCATGCACTTTAGTCCAACTCCAACCCGGCCCAGATGTGTCCAGCCCTAGGGTAAATACAAAATAGAACCTTGCGCCGGACACACAACTGATGCTGCTAGTCACTTTATCAGACGTGTGTATTTTTAACCCCTTCTTAGCATAACTGTATTATAATTGATTCGTAATGATAGGTAAACCTAGATACAGATAAAACTTGACTCTTGACGAGTATGAAAACGCCGTTCTTCTATGAACATTACGTACCTAATTTCTTTATTCCTATTTCTGATTTATTATACCAATACATAGTTTACTTACTGAAGGTACTCTTTAGGGAGTGACTAGAGGATTGGAGAAGTTTAAAAAATCTTGTAGGTACACATATTTGGTGATCTTTCATGTCTAGAATTTGAGGACGTCCTTGTATATGCTCAGTTGAAAAGGCATAAAGTGTAAAATAGCTACCAAATGAACAGGTATCATTCTTAAGGACTGTAGTCTTTGCAAATTGTTATTTTCAATAGGTTGGAATGGGGACCCTGGTCTCATAGATGGGCATTGAATATTCGAACAACCTTAACATCGTAGGGGAACAATGGTCCATATTGCTTAACTACAAAATAATTTTTGAATAACAGGATAAATTCATCATTTACTGGTTTTCTTATAGTTATTTACAGGCATAGAATTTTTAAAAGCGAAAATAAAAAGAGAGAGCATACATTATTGTAACTAACAGCTGTTGTTCTTTGGATATTTATATCAGATTTGGATGTCTGATATCACGTCTTTATCTTATCATCAATCATTGCACTAAAATAATTGGAAACTGAATTATGTGTTTAAATTGATGCTGAACCTTTTGGCGCTTTGGGAATAAATTAGGACTACCACTTTCTGTGATAGTAGCACGGCGACTGGCGAGTATGAGAACCAGATTACCACAATGTGGCTCTAATTTTGCAAAAGAATTTGCATATTTAACCCAAATCATAAGGTAATGAAAATGAAATAATCCAATACCTTAAAAGACGTTTAAATAACCTTAATAGTTTGCAACCAATTAACTTTAAATACCTCAAACAGCTTAAAGTACTTTAAAAATATGTGGAGCCCACGACTTTAAACAACAATAAAGGAGAGGTCTGTGTCACCTTTTAGTATCCAATTATTTAGTTGTCAGCCTAAAGGAGTAAAGGACCATGTCGCCTCATGGTTCAGTTCTGCATGTTAGTGAATTTGTTGTATTACGGCAAGAAATGAGTCCTGTGCCTAATTCAAAATTTAATTCAGGAGGTAAAAATTATTCCAGACTATTCATTATCCTTATCCAATATGGGACACTTTAACACCTCCTACATGCTTAAGACTGGATGTGGATACATATAAGATATTGTAATGTGAACAACGTAATATGAGGTCCCTACCTTCAACCAATGCGAGCAACTCTAACACATGCTGCATGTTTAGGACTAGATATTTGTAGTATAGATAATGAGTGTGTTTGGTACGAAGGAAAACATTTTCGGAAAATATTTTTCAATTTTCTCATATTTGGCTGGCTTAAATATTTTGAAAAATATTTTCGTCATGAACTCATTTTTTTCCAATTGGAGGAAAATGTTTTCCCTATCAAGAGAAAGAGAAAATATTTTTCAAAACTCCTTCTTAATCTTCCCCACCCTATTCCCCATCCCTACC
>MCJB01051908.1:198773-237794 GCA_002018475.1 Nicotiana obtusifolia
CCCCCATCCTAAATAAAAATATTATTAATAGTACTTTTTTTTCATGTTATAGATAATTTTCTTTTTCCTTTCAACAAATGAGTTTTTTTTTTCATGATATAAAAAAGTTTTTTTTTTTATTTTAACCAAAAAAATACTTTCTTTTCATGTAGAAAAAGTATATTTTTTATTTTAACAAAAAATTATTTTTTTTCATTTCAACAAAATGAGCATTTTCTTTTCATGATGTAAAAAAAGTATTTTCTTTTATTTCAATAAAATGAGTACTTTATTTTCATGTTGTAGAAAGAGTACTTTCTTTTTCAACCAAAAAAAAAAGTATTTTCTTTTTAGTTATGGAGCACAAATTTCAACGTTATTTTTAGGTAAAAAATTAAAGCAACACATTTTGAAAAAGTATTTTCTTTTTAGTTAGGGGAGGGGATGAGGAGAGTAGCATAAAAAAATATTTTCTACTCTCTAACTAAACACTAGAAAATATTTTCCGGAAAAAATTTTCCACTTACCAACTAAACAAGGGAAAATAAGTGATAAAATTACTCATTTTTCATGAAAAATATTTTTCTTTGTACCAAACACACCCAATATGTGTAATATTTGAAATGTTGACAATATAATATGGGACCCAACAAATTAAATAATAGGGGATGACTCTGTCTTTGGTACTATCTTAAGAAAATGGATCTAGTGCCTAAATTAATTTAAAACATTAACTAATCATGAGTGAAAATTGACCAAAACCATGATCTTCTTTGAAATTATAGCTATTTGATCTTTTTTCCCTTTTTATTCTTTCAAATATATTTGATGGATTTCAGTTGTAACTACTTGATATTGTTTCCTATTCCATTTTGAGCAACATTATTGCTCTTCCACTGGTATAAACACATAATCCAGGAGAATGACCAAGTTTGGACCTTTTTATATTCTCTCAAATTCTTCAACTTTTTCCTCAAAAAGTCTATATTAGTAGTATTAGATAACATCATAGTCATTATGACCATTCCGTATTGTTGGTTATGAAATGGCAAATGCTTAAATTTATGACAGAAAAGCTGAACGATTATGGTAATAGATTATAACATTTTGCTTTGCGTTGCTCATTATTTTCTTGATTCAACAGTTACTCTAAGTTTGTTTGGATTGTGGTCAAATGTGTCGTTTTATACTATATTTTTTTGAAATTCACTATTTTATCTTAAATGATTAATTTGTTGTTTAAAAAGTAAATCTTTTATTAGTGTACAAATTTTATAAGATAAATTTAAACGCCTCTTAATATAATTTTACCCCTAGGTAGATTCGTTGAGCCGCCCCTGCAATTCAAACAACTAAGGTGAAAAAATGTCAAATAGAATATTTTCCTATTAACTAATCAATAACTCAGATAAAATAAAATAAATAAATAAACAGATAAGCCTTTCCCCATTATATTTTGTTGATAGGATATTACGGTCAACGATAAACCATTTGTTAAAAAGCTTTAGTTTGACAAGTTCTGTTGTTTTTTTTTTCCCATCCTGATTTACGTGCTATAGAGATGTTGTCCCTAGTGTCGGTTTCCTTCACTTGCCCATCAAATTCTTACCTATTTATTTACGCCACCCCAATTAGTACTCGACCTTTTTCATCCTTGTTTTTCTATTTTATGGGAATTAGACAAAAATCGCACAGGAATTATAAATAAAACATCCATAAAGTTGAGCAATAAAGACAGCCAAAAAGCAAACTATACAGAGTATCATATTACTTGCACGTGAAATCCAATATCCCCAGAAATTCCAAATGTTATAGGACGGCTGGTGGGAGAAACCAATGCAGTTTTGTCAAATATTACTAACTTTTGCTTGTTGACAATTCTTGAATTTTAAAGTCTTCCTATAAATGCAAGAGTAAACTTAGTTGATCATAGTTCTAAAACCATAGTTGGTTTTCAAAATGGGAACTTTTGTTGCTCCAACTTCAGTTCTACTGTTCATTTTCTATTTTGTTTGTGCTTTTGGAAGCATTGGTGTAAATGGGTACGTAAAGTACAATACTGGGGATGGAATTGTAGAAGGTAAATTGAATGTTCATTTGGTTCCTCATTCACACGATGATGTTGGCTGGTTAAAGACTATTGATCAGTACTATGTTGGCTCAAATAATACAATTCAGGTCATATATCTTTCTTATGTAGAAATTGGAAATTAAGTTTATGTATAGCTGCTAATAAAAATGATTGTTGATGCAGGGTGCCTGTGTTGAAAATGTGCTGGACTCTGTTGTTATGTCATTACGACGTGACCCGAATAGGAAGTTTGTCTTTGCTGAAATGGTAAAGCTTTTTTATTTTCGTTTCTTAGTCATAAGTGCATTATATTCTTTTTAAAAATTTCTTTGATAAGGTTAGTGAAGTGGAGCCTTGAAGCAACGGTAAAGTTGTTTCTGTGTGATCTATAGGTCACGGTTCAAGCTGTGGAAGCAGCCATTAATGCTTGCATATGCTTGCATTAGGCTACATCACATCCCAACCTTGGGGTGCGGTCCTTCCCCGAACCCTACTTGAACGCGGTATGCTTTGTACACATGGCTGCCCCTTTGATAAGGTTAGTAAAAGTAAAATCCTACTGTAGGCATTTTTCCATCGGTGGTGGATACGGCAAAGCCCAGAAGTTCAAGAAGAAGTGAGAAACCTTGTAGCTTCTGGTCAGCTGGAATTCGTGTATGTAGCTCGCAATGTAGTGAACTTTTCAATATTTCTGTTCTTTGGTGGTTTTTGATGAAAAAGAAAAACCTGAAACAGAAATGGTGGTTGGTGTATGCACGATGAAGCAACTTGCCATTACATAGATATGATTGACCAGACAACACTTGGTCATCAACTGATAAAGAATGAATTCAATATCACTCCTCGTGCAGGATGGCAGATCGATCCATTTGGCCACTCTGCTGTTCAAGCTTACCTTCTTGGGGCTGAGGTATTTAAGCTTCTCAGTGTTGCTAGAGAGCGTTCGATTGATGTAGTTTAGATTTAAATTCTATGCATGATGATATATTACACAATTAGATCACTTAAAAGGTAGTTAAATGAAAATCTGTATTATAATCATTAATTGATAACCTATAAAATGGTAACTGAATCGCTATCACATGCTAAACTATACTACTAATAGGACATAAATCTTTATACTGTTAGTATAGATAACTTAAATTCTTACTAAAATTATGTATTTTGAATTTTATCATCCTAGTCTGACTCTAAAATTGATCCTTCTTTCACTTCTTTCACAGGTAGGATTTGATTCTGTTCATTTTGCGCGTATTGATTATCAAGACAGAGCAAAACGTAAGGAGGATAAATCTCTTGAGGTTATATGGCGTGCTTCTAAAACATTTGGTTCTTCCTCCCAGGTTCATGAAGCATTCTTGAGCTTTGTCCATCTATTTTATATAATTGTTCGTTGTGGTTACACGATATGTGGGTGCTTTGCAGATATTTACCAATGCATTTCCTGTACATTATAGTCCACCGAATGGTTTCCATTTTGAAGTGGATGATGATTTTGTTCCAGTCCAGGTTCTATCAGAATGCAAGAAGTAATCTGTTTATAGTCTGCTTTTGCATAACGGGAGAGCTAATTTCATATATTTTCCATATGAATTGCAGGATGATCCTTTCATCTTTGATTTCAATGTTGACGTACGCGTTAATGACTTTATCAATGCTGCAATCACTCAAGTACACCCTAATTGCAGTTCTTTTCAGTTACTATAACTATTAATCTCATAGAACAATAGCAAGCGGCAAGGAAATAAGTTTTCACGTATATTGATGCAATGGGTGATAATCTGGAATATGTGATATGCAGGCAAATGTGACACGTACAAATCACATCATGTGGACCATGGGAGATGATTTCCAGTACCAATATGCTGAGTCTTGGTTCAAGGAAATGGATAAATTAATTCAGTACGTAAACAAGGTTATACTTCATGCTCTTCAGAAAATTTTTATAATGAAATCCTTGACAAAATCTAGACAGGTTTCTTCAACTTTAAGAGTGGTTGCTTCAATATTCTAACAACTTTATTCGAAAGAGGCAAGTCTTAATCCAAAACAAGATTCTGAGCCTGCTTTTTTGATCTAGACTCTTTGTCCAGTATATTTATCAAGCCAGAGGGCTTCATGAGGTTTGATATACTGTAGTTTGAGTGAAGTTATACATATTTTTTTACGAGGCCTGCTTCTTTAAGTTGAATTCCAAGTAAGCAAATTACCTAGAATGTGATAGTCAGGTAATATTAGACTTCTAATTTGTCTTATGGATGTGCTACATTCTGCCTCCCCTGGCAACCAGATATCAGTTTACTTATTGTAGATGCTGTTGTTTTTACAGTTCGTATATTTGCAAAATCATAGAGAATCTAGAAAGAAGACTCACTTGCTTTCATTTTTTTTTTTTTTGACAGGATGGTCGAGTTAATTCATTGTACTCTACTCCATCAATTTATGTAGATGCAAAACATGCTACCAATCAATCCTGGCCTCTAAAAACTGATGATTATTTTCCGTGAGCACTTGATTGATATTCTCTGGCTTTTGGTTTATCTTGAATATTTATTGAGTTCATCTGACATCTCTAACTATTTTCAGATATGCAGATGGTGCAAATTCTTATTGGACTGGTTTTTTTACCAGTCGACCAGCTTTTAAGCGATATGTTCGTATGCTAAGTGGATATTATCTGGTGAGCCAGCTTAATTTCTTTCTTCAGGTTCCATAGTTGCATATTATCTGGATTGAGGCGCAGTTGTTGTTATTGGATTTCAGTATTTGGTGTTATTCACGTCGTACTGGCACTGAAATGATGGTTAGTGGTTACAGACTTGTGCACTCATGCAGTCATGTCAAAAGGAACCTGGATGCAGTATAAGAAATTGTGAAACTGTTACCTCTAAGTTGAAAAACTTGTTCTTGTCCTAATATCCACCATTCTCTGTTAGGAACTTATTAGGATATCCTAGGCAAGGTTGTACTTCAATGTGCACGATGATTGGTGAATGTTCTTAATATTGAAAAGAATGGATTCTTTGTGGTCCCTTATTTCACTTCAATTAGGATGAAGTCATTAAAATGACATTAGAACTGATTTGAAGCAAAACAGGTCGCAGAAACAGATTCAACATGGATTCAACAGGTTGAATTGAACCCAACATTTTTCACGGGAGCATAGATATATATGTGAAAATATCTGAAGTTCCATCAAATATTAAATTTTGAACCTATAATTTCAACAGTACAAGCGATGACAACATAAAAGTTGAGCTCGTCAAACTTAAATCTTGGATTTGTCTTTGATAGGCTGCTCGTCAACTTGAATTCTTAACTGGGAGGAAATCAAAGGGCTTCAACACTTTTAGCTTAGGAGATGCTCTGGGAGTTACACAGCACCATGATGCTGTGACTGGTACTGCAAAACAGCATACAACTAATGATTATGCAAAACGCTTGGCTATTGGAGCGTCTGAGGTGGGCTCCTCTTATTCTTTGAATTTGATTTTTTGCCTAAACTTTGATTTCAGATTTTTTGTTTTGGTTTATTTTAGATTCTCAGTTCTTTTCATATGCTCCAATTTCAGTCAGAAGCAGTGGTGAATTCTGCTCTGTCATGCCTGGTTAATGCCACAGCAAGTCCATGTTCTACCACTTCATCATTATTCAACCAGGTGAATTTTCAGTTACTTGGGTTTCCGTTCACTATCCCTAAAAGAAAGAAGCTTTAGGGGAAGTTGGAAATCAGGCATGAACTCTTAAGTAACTAGGGGATCCTATCTGACACATCCTTCTTTTCCATTTTCTTTTATTTCTCTAACAGTGTCAACTGCTCAATATAAGTTATTGTCCACCAACTGAAAAAGATATCACTGAGGGGAAGAATTTGGTAATTTTTCCTTCTACCTATTACCTGATTCATACATTATGAGTATGTCGGCAAAAATGTTTTTAAACCAAAGCTCCCACTTTCAGGTTATTGTGGCATACAATCCTCTTGGATGGAATCGAACTGATATCGTCAAGATCCCGGTGAATGAATAATCCTTTCTTTCTTTCCTTTGCTCCATTTATGATTACTAGGACCTGAATATAGGTAGTTTTATATGAATAAGGCCTCTTTAATACAATAGCTGGTTAGCAACTGAATGCTGTGAATTCAGTATGATGGCCCTATATCCAACCATTCTTTATAAGGTTCCTATACCACATATTTGTATTGAATTTTCCATCTAATATCCTAAACCATGTCCACTTCAAATAATCAGATTATCCTGAATTTTAGCTTTTAACTTACTGGTAACTTTCAAATCACTGTGGCTGCTGAATAGCCTGTTGAAGAAACTCACTAACATTTCTGATTAGTGAAGGAAGAATTACATATTGAGAAGTTACCTTGTTAGATGGCTGTGTAATTAGATAAAATTCATGTCCATGCTGATTTTGAGTGATCAGAAATTACAGAGGGTCAGTCAGTAAGAATGAATAGGAAATCAAAACAGTGATTGTTTGTAAAGTTAGATCCATTGAACTGTATCGTTCCGTAATGGCCATGAGAACTTTGGAAGAAATAGACCGCATTATGTGAGGAGTCACTTAAGCACTCAAACACCACAAAATGAAAAAAAGATACAAAGAAAAATCAGCTTTCTCTTATGCTTTTTGGAAATAGCTATTCGTTGTTGATGGGTATCCAATTGTATTTGCTTTAACAGGTCAATGATGCTAATCTTATTGTACAAGATTCCGCTGGAAATCTGGTTGAGGCACAATTTGTAGAGTTGGATAATATTACCAGCAACTTGAGAAAGTTCTATGTTGAGGCGTATCTAGGAATATCACCCAAACAAGCTGCCAAATATTGGCTCATCTTTCGAGTCTCTGTGCCGCCTCTTGGCTGGAACACTTACTTTGTTTCTAAAGCATCGCAGAAGGGTATTATCAAATGCTCTTCCTCCATGACTTTTTTCATCACTAATGTGCTCTATAGATGACTCAAAGTCAGAAGGCATTGCCTGTTTTCAAAAAGTAAAATGATCACAAAGTCATCCTTCATCTGTTTGCTGAAATCGTACAGGGAGCTCCACTGGCTATGTCTCAAAGATGGAGATTCCACTGAACGAAACTGTTGAAATTGGACCAGGGAACTTAAAGGCGTCCTTTTCCTCAAATTCCGGACAACTTAGACGTCTATATAATTCTAAAACAGGGGTAAGTTCTTAATATGTCAGAATGTCAACACGGCAACATATTGCACGCATTATGTTGGTGTTACAATCTTACTAATTCAAATGACTTTTATCAGGTTAATATACCTGTACAACAGAGCTATCTTTGGTATGGCTCAAGTCAGAAATCAGATCAGGTACTTGCTGATGTCCTTGTAGGTATAATAGAGCGCATTATTTATGGGGATACAATAAGTCTGGATGTTAATTGTATTACCCGTTACAGAATTCTGGTGCCTACATTTTCAGACCTGATGGGTCACCCCCAGTTATAGTTGCAAGATCTGTGAGTAACCTTTTCTCTCTTCAATTCCTTTTATTTAACAACTTCAAAATGATTAGAGAAATTATGCTTCATCATCACTTGCTAAATCAATCAATAAGTTTTATTTATTCCTCTATGTACTTGCAGTTGCAGGATGCTAAATTTTTGATAGCATATCTCGCACGTTATCAAGTTTTCTTCATACCAGAGACTAATTTGCTCTTTGCTAGCAGGTTCCGATAAAGGTTATTCGTGGACCCCTCGTCGATGAAATTCACCAGCAATTCAACTCATGGATATCTCAGGTGTGGTGCATGGTTCCTTGACTAAACTCATTCTTATCCTAGACAACGTAGAGTTTAAACTCTTGCTTTAAATCCATTTGGTTATCTGTCTGTGCTATGTTTACTACTGCTTTTGGTTTGCACATAGTTCTTTGATCAGCCTTTTTACTGAAGTAAAATGGCATCCTGAAGAAATCCTAATACATGCGTGGCCAGCATTTGAAGACTAGTAATACCTATTCAAGTAATGTACCAATAAAGGGCATTATCTGTTTCAGGGAATAAAGTTTAAGTTACAACAAGATAAAGTTCTGGAAGTTCGGTCACCCTATTCGCTTATTAGATTTATATTAAAAGGTGTTGTAACTTTATCTGCCCAACTAATGCTAATTATTACAATTGGACTCCCTCTAATGTAAAATAATGGACCTTGTCCCTAATTGAACCCCAAAAGGTAGCTCATGAGTCAAAGATTGTCCATTAGTTATATAAAGAAGCTACAACCTACACTCTCAACCAATGTATGCCTCTATCATATGGAAAGATTGATCTCTTTAAAGATAACAATTTGAATTAAGTACAAACTAGGGTGAAACACTGAGATCGGATAGTATCACATATAAATGACATGGCAGATAACAAAAAGGGACATCTCTGCACTTTCATGCCATTTCTACATAGCGCCAAAATTTTGGTATTAATTCCAGTTTATTGTGTTATAGACTATATGTCTTGGTTTGTATTATGTCTTGTCATCTTGATATGTCAATGTTTCAGGTAATTAGGATTTACAAAGACAAAGAACATGTTGAGTTTGAATTCACTGTAAGTCAACTCCGCCCTTTTCCTTGCCTCAGTCTGTTCTTCTCTCGAACTTCAAGTGTGTCATTTCACATCGAAGGGTAGTCTAATACTGTATATCTGATACACCTCTCTAATTGAAGATTGGTCCCATACCGACCGAAGATAGTGTTGGAAAGGAGGTCATTACCAGAATGACAGCAAATATGGCTACTGATAAAGTGTTCTACACCGACTCTAATGGGAGGGACTTTCTTAAAAGAGTAAGTTTGACATTTCATTCCTCTTTAAGTACAGTAAAGCTCTAGAAAACTGAAGGAGACATAAAAAACGCTCTTTTCTTGTGTTTTTCAGTAATATAATCTCTTTTTTCTGCGTGCATATATCTTGTCAATACACTTTTTCTCCTTCTATAGTTCACGCTTACTGTCTTTACATCTTGATGTCTGACACTTTCATAGACAAAGTTACTTCAGCTTACACTAGAAATACTATAAAATAAAACTCTAATAAATAACAAAATGCATTAAATCCTCATACCTGCTTGGCTATCCATGCAAGGAGTTCTCATAGTTGTATTCCCATCTATTCACTACGGTTGTGTCCATGCCAACTCAGGTTAAAGCCATAGTAAAGATGGACCGAGTGAACATGCCTACCTTCAGAATTCAACCATAAAAGGGAAGCTTTAGTATTCATGTATAGTCATTTAGGATACTTTTTGGGATCACTAACTTTAACCATTGTAAAGGAGGAGTCCTCCTCAGTTAACTTTTGTGTTAGTCTACTTTTAGTCTATAATAACATAGCTTTCCTGATAGGCTTTATTATCTGGGAAGTTCATCTGTATAGGAATGATGTTGTTCATTCCTTATTTAGGATGAAGAGTTTAGGCAAAATGTCCCCCTCTCAAATGTATACTTTTTGGGTTACTAATCTACAGGTAGGGGTACTGCAAAACCCCCCTCCACCTCAAGGAGGCTTTTGAGGGAAAAAAAGAAAAATCTGAAATTGATAATCCTTTGATGTTGGCTATCTTGCTGACCGTGCTTTTCTACCTGTTCTATTTCCTCGATATAAGTGTTGCTTGGAACAGTAATGTTCTTGGTCATTTTTATATTGGCAATTTATCAACTAGGAAAATGATTACCAGGATTTCAATACTACATCTTAAGATTAAAACTGGACTTCATCTCTTATTCAATTGACCTCAAATTTTATGTTTGTTTAATAGCTAACTTGAGTGATAATTTGTTTTCTTATCAGGTTAGAGATTACAGAGCTGATTGGGACCTCCAAGTTACTCAACCTGTTGCGGGGAACTATTATCCAGTTAGTTTCCCAACACAAACTTTCTTGAATTGAAATTGCAATTCTTTTATCGAACTTGGTGAAGTCTTATATGAAATGTTGTTGAATATCAATTACGATGGACTTAGTTCAACTCAATTTGTGACTAATGTTGGGTTGAGATTGAAAATGATGCATTGTGCTCAAGTCCACAGTATCTGTTTGAAATCATCTGTTGCTTCTATGTTCTTCTTTTGTTCTTTTGTTTGAAAAATTGAATAAGCATCATCTTCAACTGAAAGGTAAAACCAGAATGTGCTTAGTAATGTTGGAGTTAACAGATATTCCTGTTACTGCGAAAACAAGGCCTAGGTTTGCTCGATCAGTTTATGTAGTTTTTTTTGTTTATAATTTGTGCCATTCGCTAGTGCATACGGTAAAAATTTTCCACATGTGAATGAAATGGTCTAATCAGTTGCATTTTCCTTTAGAATTCAATACAATAGTCTTCTTTTAGTTATCTATATAGCTTGCAGTTTATATATGGTCATAATATAATGTAGTTTAAGCTGTGGTCGCACATTTTTTGGACTACTGTAAGTTCTTGCATTTTGTCACTTTTTTATCCTAAGAAGTTGTTTAATTACAATTTTCAGGTGAATCTTGGAATATATATAACAGATAACAAATCAGAATTGTCCGTCTTGGTGGATCGTGCAACAGGTGGAGCCAGTATTAATGATGGACAAATAGAACTCATGCTGCATAGGTTCAATAGCATTTGAAGTTTTTTCTTTTAATTTGTGATAAAGATATTTTGCTTAATATAATTGTTGGCCTTAGAAAGTTAATAGCTTTTACTTGTTACAAGGCGCTTGCTCTACGATGATGCTAGAGGAGTGGGTGAAGCCCTCGATGAGACTGTCTGTGTAGGGACTGCATGTGAGGGACTTACGGTATGGTTATTATGGCATTCCAAAGCAGTAGCAGGCCTCCATATCTTTTTCTGCTTTTTCAGTGAATTTTTTTGAATATGCAAAACAACTCTAAATCAGATGATCTCGGAAACCACGGTTGACTTGGATGCACCTAAACAGCTAATTAGGGAATTTGTCCTTCTGAAATATAAAATGTAGCAACCTCTGGCTTGAATTCTTCTTTTTAACTGCTCTCTTGTCGTATCACCTGGCCAGGTTCGAGGGAGTTACTATCTGGGCATTCATAAAAACGGTGATGGTTCACGTTGGCGCAGAACAACTGGCCAAGAAATTTATTCACCTCTTGTTTTAGCTTTTGGACATGAGGTAATTTCAACATATTATGAAGAGGACCAAATACTGCAGACCCCCCACCCCTTGTTATATTTCTTGAAATTAAATGATCAAAATTACTGCTTGATGTCTGGAAATTGCACGACTTGATCTTGCAGAATCAGGAAGAAAGGAGAGCTTCTCATTTAACCAAAGCCACCATCATGAATCCCAATTATAGTCTACCTCCTAATGTTGCATTGATTACTCTCCAGGTTGTTAAATAGATCTAGCAGTGGTTAGAGTGATTTCTTTCCTTCAATGAATTAATGAAGTCATTTATAAATATTTTTTCTCTCTAGGAGTTGGATAATGGAGGTGTACTTCTCCGTTTGGCTCATCTATACGAGGTATAAATAAACTAAGTTGTTCTTCTTGAATAGACATGAGCATAAAAATTGTGGATGAATTTGAAGTTGATAAAAGTCTTATTTCATTTCCTTGTTTCAGTTGTACTTTGACAAAGAAACAGCAACTTTACTTCTGAAAAATCATGAACTGCTTGCATTTATTTGAATTCTGAAACAGAAAATGTAAAATTAAGAGTGCGACACATGACATCATTATAGGTTGGACCTCTATGCTTGTCCCTTGCTAACTGATATCACTACTTACCCTTTTGGTTTATATGTGTTGTGGATGTGGATAGGCTGATGAAGACGCTGATTATTCGACAATAACCAAAGTTCAACTGAAGGACATGTTTGCTGGAAAAACGGTAAAACAGCTTTAAAATCTTACTGATATTGGGAACTTCTCTGTGTGTGTGTTGATTAACTTAAGCATATTAAGAGATATTAACCTGGACAGTCCACTCATCTTGTTAGAGGGTATGAAATGATTGACACATCTTTTGCGCTGTATTCAGATAAAGGCAATCAAGGAAACAAGCTTATCGGCGAATCAAGGCAAGAATGAGATGAAGAAGATGAGTTGGAATATCGAACATGACACTGGTAGTGAGCCTGCACTAATTAGAGGGGGTCCAGTAGACAAGTCTAGTCTCGTAGTCGAGCTTGGTCCAATGGAGATACGGACTTTCGTTGTTAAATTTTGAATAGAAAATTGCTTATTTTCTACCCAAGAAGTTAAAAAGAACTGCTCCATGGAGCCATTAATAGTTCTTTTTAGTCAAATTTACTCATAATAATAAATTTGATGTCTGCAAAACAAAGCAAATGCATAGTCAGGACGAAAATGTTTTTCACCTCCCGCTACTGATTGTACCACTCTGCCAATAAAGATGATCAAATGGATCATATCCTTGGACCTTGATTTCCTCTATATCAATTCTACAGCGTTCTCTTCTGTCAATTAACTCTTTATAGATTTATTTTCCAATAAGAAATACCCAATTCTTTGTCAGAAACGTAAAATGAGTGCTAAGACCAGAAGGAATATTTTTTTTTTTTTTTTGCTAAATATGGATTTTCTTTTTTTACTATGACGATGGGATGTCAATGGAGGGATAAGAAACGAAAACATTACTCCCTTTGTCCCATTTTTATATGATATTGTTACTATTATGGATTGAAACAATTTTCTTTTGATATTTATTTTTCAAATAATTTTTTGTCTAAAAAGTTATGATTTATAATTTATTAAAAGTTTAGCTTCTAACGAAATTAGAAAAAGAAAAAAAAGAACATCCAAATGGACTTAACGCGGGAAATCGGACAGTTATAGCAGTTAACAAATCTGCCACGTGTCTCTTCATGTTCGCCTGCTATTCCTCCAAAACATCCATCTTCTTCTTCTCTTTTCCTCCATCCTCAACATATTTTTCTCAGCTCTTCAATGGCTTCTCAGAACCCTAATCTACACAAAGCCCCATTGTATCCACAGGTCATTCACAATGATCCAAATCTCCAATCAACCTCTTCTTCTCGTCCCAATCTTTATCCAACCATAGACGAAAAGGACCTCGTCGAAAAACTCATCCCCGACGATTACCAAACTACTCCTTCTGCTCCATCTGCCCCTCCTGAGTCCCTCGAACAAACACTTCTCGTTATCCCTGGTGTCCTCATCCATTTGATCGATAAGCATTACTCTGTTGAGCTAGCCACCGGAGATTTATCTCTGATTCGTCTGCTGCAAGATAAAAATACTGTTGCTATCCTTGTTCGTGTGGCTGACGAGATCCAATGGCCATTAACAAAGGACTTGGCCGCGGTGAAATTGGATGATTCCCATTACTTTTTCTCGTTTCAAGCTATGAAAGAGGATGGTTCGGATACCAGTGATGACGAGAAAGAAAAGGGTAAAAAAGAAAAAGATAAGGGTAAGAAAGAGAAAGATAAGGAAACGGTGAATGAGTCGTTGAATTATGGATTGACGATTGCTTCCAAGGGTCAGGAGGCATTGTTGAAGGAACTGGATGCTATTTTGAAAAGTTACAGCACCTTTTCTGTTCAGAAGGTGGAGGAAAATGCGGCCTTTGCTATTGGAGGAACAGTGGCAAGGGAGTTGTCTCCAGCTGACTTGAAGTCGGAGAAGAAGAAGGAAGTGTTGGAAGAACGTTGCGCTCAATACTGGACCACGTTGGCGCCCAATGTGGAGGAATACAGTGGATCAGCTGCAAAGTTAGTTGCTGCAGGATCAGGGCAGCTGATCAAGGGGATTTTGTGGTGCGGAGATGTGTCAATGGAACAATTGAAGCGAGGAAATGAGGTTTTAAAGCAGAGGATGACTTCAGGGACTAAGGCCGAGATTAGGCCTGAGACGTTGAGGAGGATCAAAAGGTATGGTGGCCTTATAATATTTCATGGTCATCTGCTTACACTATGTTGACTGTTAGATTAATATCTTTGCTTTGCTGTTATTGTTATTCATTTTGGTTAGCATTCTAGTAAGTTCTTAATTTTTTGCCAGGTAATTGAAATTTATACCGAGGCTCCCTCTTCAGTTCTAGTGATGGATAAAGCAGCCAAAATACTAAGGAAAATCTTTTCTTTTGTTTATCCACATTGACAAAATAGGAGTAGTTTTTATTGTGTTTCGCACTGGTCACACTATTGATTGCATTGCGGAAAGTCTTCTATATTCTTCTGTAACGATTTAGCTTACCTTTTCTCCCTAGGAAGTTTCAATTTTTTCTTCTTTGGTTTCTACTTTATTTTCTTTTCACATGTATCAATTGAGTTGGGATTTTGAAGGAGTAGAATAGCAAAGTTGGATATTACTTAGGCACTTCTACTTAGTCAAACTGATACCGGGTAATCACCATGATTCTTTTACTTATTATCATTTGAGTTAGGCATCGAACAAAAATAAGAGGATGAATAGTTGTATGTTACTGAATGAAAAAAAGAATACTATTATGCCAAATGCTTGCAATCTCTCGTTTTTTGAGAGATTGCAGATTATCCCTACTGAACTGTCTAACTATAAAAATTTCTCTTCGACAGATTTGGATAAATCATTTAGGAGAAGAATAAACTTTTTACTCAGGTTGGGGTGTGTTTTTTAGGGTTAAGAGAGTAACTAAGATGACTGAGAAAGTGGCAATTGGAGTCCTTTCTGGAGTTCTCCAGGTTTCAGGATTCTTCACTAGTTCAGTTGCAAATTCCATAGTTGGAAAAAAGTTCTTCCGCATGATGCCAGGGGAGATGGTCCTTGCTACTCTGGATGGATTTTGTAAGTCAAAGTCTTCCATTTTTCTTAACCGAGTTTGATTGTATGTCCATATACCATTTGCTTTTCAGCGATTTTTACTTATTTTATTTTTAATATAGCTTCAGGACAAAAGGAATTGTATTTCTAGCTTAAATGCGTCGCATAGTCCCTGTACTATCACATTCACAGGCATTTATATGTATCAGATAAGACATTTTTAGAGAATGTAAAAATTGAATCATCAAGGACATGTCTGCCAAGAAAGATATAAATAGTTACATCCTTTTCCATATTTACGGCTTGCTCTACGGCGACAATCCCTCTGTTATCCTCTGATTTTGCTTCATTTGTGACTCCCTTGGTCTTCAAGTTACTCCCTCATTGCTTGGACATCCTTGCAAAAAAGCACTTTGTCACTGTTGAATAAGAACATCAAATCATTGAGTGTCAAATAGTGATTAGCTTCAGATTATCACATGTGACATTCAACATCAGCTAGGACAAACACGTTTTACTTCCACCACAACAACTTCTCCTAAATCACAAACTATTACTAGTTGGCCATTTGCTTCTTCTAGTTGTGTGGTTAGTCCTGAGTTGTCCATTGGATATCTGACCATTTTGTCTCTCACTTAGAGTTTGATAGTTTGGTTATTACAGATAATATTATATGTGGCTAAATTTCTGGATTCTGAGAGAGAAGGTAGAGAAGAAATCCTAGGTTGTGTGCCTGATTCTGCATGCAGATTTTCTGGTCGGTAATGATGTTTCAATTAAGAGGAGAGAATCTAACCAAAAGAAACAAACAGGAGATTGAAGGAAAAGCAGAGAGCCTAATTTTTTTTTTTTGTTTCTTAAGTAAAGAATAGGAAAATTTTTGCATCTCTTGACATCACTAGAAGTAATCATTTTATTCACACTGCCAATGTTAGCTCTGTATGCTTCCAGATTTTAGTTGCTAGGACCATCCATGATGGGGTTGTATCCAACGTTAAAAGGAGGAGACTATGCTGTTTAAGTTGTTACTATAAGTTAACGTTTGAGTTCTTTTTACTGTATTGATGAACTCATCTTGTTGAAATACTTCTGCATTAAAAGTTGATTTCTCATGCACATAACTGTCAATAACAACTTTAACTTTGAGAATTTGTTTGCATATTTTGAGTTTAACTATAGCAAATTGTAGTCAGTTTGTTGTCTACATATGTATAATACTTTCTTTTGAGAAGAGCCTAACTTGTCTTTGTTATAGGCAGAATATGCGACGCTGTTGAAGTAGCAGGAAAGAATGTGATGTCAACATCGTCCACTGTGACGACTGAGCTTGTTTCGCACAGGTAAAGCTCAACAATTGTAGATGTACTGAAGAAAACTGGAAAAAAAATGTACAACATAGGAGACTTTAAGGAAAAGCAAAACGTTTCCCTCCTTAACTTTGGTGACACTTATGTTTCAGTATGTGATGACTTCTCCTGGCTTACGCCTTTTTTTCCAAGTCTAGTCTTACCATTTGAATACATTGCAACTTGTTTTGTCATGAGTCATCAACAGACTCAACTAATTGAAATCACACTATGTTACTGTAAGATAAATATATGCTGCTTAGAACTTTTGGGTTACTGAAATCACACTATCTCATAAGTGAATGGGTTTTGCAGGTATGGAGAAGAGGCAGCAAAAGCAGCAATCGAAGGGCTTGATGCGGCAGGGCATGCTGTTGGGACTGCCTGGACTGTGTTTAAGATCAGAAAGGCTCTTAACCCCAAAAGTTCCTTTAATCGTGCCACCCAACTTAAGTATAGTGCTAAAGCTGCTACTGTTAAGAAGGCCAAGAGCTCAAAGTACTGATCTTGTTTGTTTTTTCACTGGCAGAGCTGTCAATTGAGGCCCTCTTTTTAGATTTTCCCAATGCCATTAAGGATAAGGATTATAGTCTTTGTTGTAGGTACAATTTTCCACATCAATCCACCTCCATTTGTACTTTTCACCCTCTAGCATTAGTGTATTTTTTTTGGAAGAGGGTATAGACACCAGCAAACAATTCATGTTCTGATAGTAGCTTTAGTCATTGAGTAAACACACATGTGATATGTAATTTATTGTATATTTAGTTGCAATCATGCATGTAATGTTATTCTCCCTGCTGCGCATTTTGTTAATACTGCTGTTGTTCAGATTTATTACCTGCGAGAATATTGTTATGAAAGCAGGATACATTCATATCATTACACTGGAAAATAAAGATAGACAGAAAATACTGGTAGGTAAGATAGGTACATACGATGGTAACAGAACGAGGGCGATAGGGCAGAGGGTACATTTTTGGTGATAGCTGTGAATAATAAGCCTTAGCGAATACATTTACTGTACATTTTAGCAGGAACAAGTGATATGGAAAGTGACTTATTCCAATAAAGGACACATGAGTTTTCTTCACCTATTTGTAGAAAGCAAACAAGCAATCAGACATTGAAAAGATCAGGAATATTATTTTGAATCATACCACACACACCTAAAAGAAGAACTGATACAAATAAGTGGACTTTTTTCTATGGAAGATTTTGCTAATTTCTAGCTGTCCAGTTTTATGCTGCACATTGGCTATAAACAAAACTACCACTATTCTCATATTATGCTGGCAAGCAGAGCCTGAAGATTTACCACTGTTCTCATATTCAGTGGCTTTGGACTAAGCAATTGAATATTATATTTGCACCATCACATAATGTTAAAACTGCCTTACTGCGTTCTCATCTCCATATTAAATAATTAACTTTAGTGCGATTGTGAAGATTTGTGGCTATCTAATGTCTATTTTCCTCAAAGTAAGATTACTTTTTCTTAAAATAAGAGCACCTAAGAATATATAATCACGACTGTACTCGTCCCTTTAGCGTCTATTAGTTATTAGCTTATCTGGCTATCACAATAATACGTGGCTTAGACTTTAGAGGCTGGATATTATGTCACAAATCACTCTCCTTTTTAAAATGTGTCTCATCAGTTTGGTAAACATCGTTTTCTGTATTATCATTTAGAAACTTCTTAAGTACTTGACATGTTGGTACGAAGATAATATGAAATTGCATGCTATAGTGCCCCATTTGATGTTATTTAATGGATGAAATAGACTCCATTAATGTTCTTAGATAGTTTCCAACATTGTCATTCGGATCTTACTATGTTACCTTTGGGTCCCAGATGACTAAAACCATGTTATGTTGTGTGGAGACTTGGAAACATGGCACTATATATTTGATTTTCTACTTGTGAAGCCAGTGATGTTAATCGTGTCAAGGACGGGTCTGATCAGCAAATTAGGTCATTGTTCGCACTCTGTATATTGTCAAAAACATTGGAGAAAATGTGCTTGGTATGACATTAAATATTTTTTTGAAATTTTTTTTTCCGAAAAATAAGTTTAATACCTTTTTGTGATTGAATGTAGAAAAATAAAATTTAAGAAAACTTTTCACCAAAAGGTAGAAAAATAACTCTCAACTCTTAACAACATATTAGTGTTCCAGCCAGCACTTAAATATTATAATTAATCTTTAATACTCAAAATTTTATTGAAAATATTATCCGGCTAAAATTATTAGTCCTATCAATCTTTGATAAATATTTATTCCATTTATTTTAGCAAAATGAGAATATTTTCTTAATCGTTTTTACAGAATATGACTTCCTGTTGTACTAAACAATGGCAAGTAATAATAGATGGAGAGAGAGAAGCAGCTCTTAGAAACGGCCCTTGGGCAGCAAAAGAGAACTTTGAAGAGAAAAAGGCATGTCCATAATTTATTTTATCTTTCCCTCTGGGTAGTGCGGGTACCAACCCACAAGTAGTAAAATGCATGGAATTTAAAGTTTCCACTCCTTTTCAATTAGTACCACTAGCTAAGCTCCGAATGGCCACAAAAAGAAATTATATTTTATCAAACTACCAAAGTAGCGAATCAAATACTCAATTAGTGTCAAACGATTGACATTGACGTTGTTGCCGAACTTTTTTGTGGGGTTTGAAGCTTCTTTTCGGTATTTTCCGGTGTTAGATTATATTCATTCATGATTTGTTTAACGATCAAAAGTATAGCAAACTTTGTTTCTTGATTATCATTGTTTATGTACCTCACTTAAAATTGGATATGAGACTCAAAGGGAGATCTTCCGTTGGTAATGATTAAATATTTTAATCTCATTACGATCTCGTTTGGTTAAATTGTCAAAAATTACTTATTTTAAAAAATTCTTTTGTTCAAAATTGTATTTTAAAAAAGTATTTTTTCAAAATAGCAGTTTGTGTTTGGCCAATTTGTTTGAGTAGTACTTTTTGCAAGCTCATTGTGTTTGACCAATCTTTTAAAAAAAGCACTTTTACGTATCAAATTATGAAAAAAGACAGTAAATGTTCAATTTGAGATTAGTATTATTTAGAAAAGAAAAAATATTTAAATATTTATTATAAAAGAATTTATTAAAATATAAAACTTAAAGTAAAAAATATGAATTAAAAATTTCAGTCCATATAAAATATAGTCATTCAGCAATAACATTGAGTGTTTGGTATTACTTATTGTTTGCATGATAATTCAAATATGTCAAAATACATCATTCAATTATAAGTTTAAAATCCACTCTTAGGGATAGGAGAAAGAGAATAAAAATACGATTAAAATAAAAAAGAGAAGAAATGTATAGTAGAAATAAAAAGAAAAAGGAAAAGAAAAAGAAAAATATTAAATTAAATAATTTGAAAATATAAATTTATTATAATGTTATTTCTGTGAACAAATTAATTTTCTGCTTCTGCTTCTTCGAAGACTGCTTCTATTGCTGCTCAAAAGTACATATTTATTTTGGCCAAATACCTTAAGTTTTTCAAAAAATACTTTTTTGACCAAGAAAAAAATATTTTTGATCTCCCAAGAAGTTTTTTTTTCTTTGGTAAAACTTTTGTATTTAACATTTGCTTAGTGAATAATTGTGCAGCCGACGGTGATGTGACCTAGAGAATACTTTGAGCCGTAGCACTATGCATGTTTACTGATCCTTGGGCACGCGCATTATACGTCTATTCTATATAATTAGTATAAAATTAAAAAAAATCTATCATTTTGTACAGGTATGATAAAACGCTTTGAATCATAATTGTATTTATAAGAAAAAAATTGTACTTAAAAATCATAACAATCTGAATATTTAAGCTAAGAAAAAGTAGAAGGAGAAGATAAAATATATGAACTGTAAATGTTAGGTCAAAATGTTATTATATGCATGGGAAGTTAAAGAGCTTATCTTTGAAAAGTGAAGAATTTAGATATATGTACTTTAATAAATTCTTTGATAATTCCAAGTCAAATTTAATGTTACAAAGCTAACTTTTGTTATTATATTGAAGGTATTATTAATATAATTTTTAAGGGCATAAAAGTCTAATAATATTATAAGATCGTTTTGATCTTTCACATTCAACTTTCATTGTTCATGTTTATAATATAAGTATGATTTTGCTGGAGAGTGGGAACTGATTTGTATCAAATGGAAGCCACAAATCAGAGCACTATTAATTAGTGAGTGTTAATTAAGAGGGAAGCAAAAGTATAAGAATTGGGGGATGATGATGAATGCACAAAGTGGAGTCACTGGTATACGGTTGTTAAGGATGAAACGCACAAAATCAAAGCCAAAATAGAAAAAAAGAGCATACTCCTTATGTAATTTTGATTAATTTATAGCCGCCTCAATTATATTTGAGGAACTTTATTTCCATTATCAGCTAACCACTCATCTATTGTTGGTAATTCTCACGCTTAACGCCATTGGTCTCAACTGAAGTTTAATGTTTAATCCCAAGGAAGTTCTTTCTTTTATATGAAGTAGTCACTGATCGGACCACTGGGTCAAAGAAAAGTCTAAAAAATGAGGACTAACTGTGTATCAAGTTTCTTGCTTGTGTGAAAACATGAATCGAAAAAAATATTTAACTTTATTTAATTATTTTGGATTGATTTATATATATAGCAAACATATAAAATAATTTAGTATTTTTTTGCAACTCTTAACGCATGTTAGCTTAATGTGTGCATCTGTGAGGAAGAGAGCATGAATTCCATCTCAGAAAGCATTAATGACGCAGGCATCAACGTCAATGGTAACTACAAATCAAGGAAGGAAGGGAAATCAAAACAAATTTGACGTGACAGTGAATCAATTCCGAGGGGTAAGGAAATTGCACAACTGGAGAAACAATTGAGGGAAGATGAGATCGATTCACATACAAAAGTGCAAGAGGAATGGGCTAAAATAGTTCAATCGCCGTCTAGCAGTTGCAAATTGTTTTGGGCAAAGGAAGTAGAGGTACTAGAAGGGGCAATACCGAAAAGGTCAATTTGGGACAATTTTGATATCGGGAAAATCTCGAACGCCGGTTTCAAACTTAGGTCGCCAGTCAGACGACATACTAAGAGCACAAAGGAGTCCGAGAAGCAAATATCACCCACGCCATATAAGATATGGTTATACACAACCCAATTGATCTTGAACATACACATGGACGAATCACTCTACAAAACCCGAAATCACAAATATAAGAAACAGAAAAAAAGAATTTGGGATTTATCAAAATTGACACTTTCTGAGCAACAAATACAGTGTTTGTTGGGTCTATAAAGATGATTCCACCCAAAATCGAAGCTTGATTCTTGTCCGTTCCCGCCGGAAACCACGGTGGTCAAGGGGGTCGGGTCGGGGTGAGAGAGAAGAGAGAGAATTTGGCGGAAAAATAAGAGAGAAATATTATTTTTCAAACCTTATAGGTGACCCACAAGTTTTGAAAATGTTAAAAAGGCTCAATCCACCTCTTTTTTAGTCTTTTCTTACCCAAAAGAAATTAAGAAAGAAAATAAGAGGTTACTTCACCAATTTAAGTTTTAAGGAGGTCTTCTTGATAATTCCTCTCGCAAACAACAATATAAAGATTAGTTAAATTTAAATATAAAATGTGTTACGTAATTTTGTATGACGGATAAAGAATTGGGCAAAATATAAAATTGATGATTGTCGAAACTAATTGCATTCGCTAGCCAAAAAGTGTATAAAATATGTATATAATACTGATGTAAGTTATACACATATAAACAAAAAAATATATATTTTGTTGGCTATTATTTTTGAGAGCGACTAAAAATATACTATTCCCAAGAAAATCGCGTATCAAGCAAATTGTTTTTCACTCAATGCGGCTAGATTATGCAATGGGAGTAGGCCGAGTGGATAAATTAGTGTAGAGCTTAAAATATCTTAGTCCTCATATAATAGGAGCATGACGCCTTTTACTAGTATTAATATTTCTTGAGATTCTGTGTGTGGTAGCGGACTGTAATGCACCGATGGCGCATCTAGAAAACACGCAGCCTTCGGCACTATGAGTGTTTTAAAATTCAGAGATGCCCTTTGCCTTTTGCTGGTAGTAATTCCAGAAAAATACACGTGTTATGTCTCCCATATTTTGCAATCATTCAAATCCATGGCTTGTCTACTTCGAATATTTGGATTCTTCAAAAGTTTGATTTCTGCGGTGAACCTATATATCTCTTTTAATTCTCTTTGTCTTTGGAATCGGCTTAAATAATGCAAACTTTAGTATCCTCAAAGTAGAGGAGAAGGTCCTTCTCTTAATAGGAAAAATACGGTCTAAAATGGGTGGATGTGTAGGGTTGGAGACACCATTAATACCCTTAAGACTATTTAAGAATATTGTACCTTTATGTAATTTCTTAAATATATAGATTTTCTATACAGGTAACAACATTACGAAGTGTAGTCATGTTGATTCACGCCAATCGTAAAGAGATAATTAATTTAAAACGTATCCAATAGGAAATATGTAATATTCACACTATTTTTAGAGCTATATATTACTATCAAATATGGAAAAACGAAAAAAACTTCACATATCTCATGGATAACTAAATGGTGTAATTGTTAAAATCAGTAAATTTGTTAAGATTCACAAGCACGGGATAAAAATGCGCATTTCAGTTAATAGAAGATTAAATGTGTTTAGTCGGATATCATAAGGATTAAAATTAAAATTTATTAATATTTGACCGACTACAAGCGCAAATTTCTCATTATTAAATTAAGCTTTAAATTGATTGCTACTTAGTTAAACCTATTGAATAGATTTTACTTTTAAAGTATAATCGAGCTAATCGAGTTGAGATGAATTTTGACTAAATTAAGCGAGGTGACCTTTGACTATAACTGATAGCATGTTTGGCTAAGTTCTAAAATAAGCTTATAAAAATGCTTTTCAAAAAAGTATTACTAGTGAGAAGTAATTTTTATTTGACTAATTAATTTAAAAATTACTTTTAAATAACAATTAGTATTTGGTCAAATTTTTAAAAAGTACTTATAAGTGTATTTTTTCAAAAGTACTTTTCTAAAAAATGCTTCAACTTCTACTCTAAAACACTTTTTTTCCGAGAAAGCGTTTAAGAGCAATGCCAAATGCGATGCTGCACGTCGACTGGTGAGTCCGTAACAGAAAAGAAAAAAGAGAAAAAAAGCACGGACTCCAGTTCAACACATGCAGCAAATTGAAGCAGTGTAGTCCATATAAGGATCCATAGGAGATAATGTGGATGTCCCCCTAACATTTGGATATTTTGTGACCTCAAAAATCAATAATAGGTCCTCAATGACAAGTACATTTTGCCTAGCTATTGCCAGTACAAGGTTTCGATGGTGACCGCATCTATCCAATGGTAATTTTCAGCAATATCAAACACCTCTCCCTCTCCCAGAAAACTCCAAAACAGAAAAAGAAAAGAGCCTTAATAACCAATAGCTACAAAACCTTGTGTTTTTTTAAAGTCACATTTGTAAAGTTAATAACAAGCAAAAAAATTAAAGTTCAAGTGGTGGGTTCAATGATCAAGGATTTCTCCTAAGCTCAGAGGCCATGATATGAAACGCCACTGTATTTACCCTTTGCAACCCAGCTTGCTACTCCAAAATATTGATTAAAAAGCGAAGGGCACATCATATGTCCTTGTTTTAAGTCGTACTAAGACTTTTACAAGTCTTTTTCCTCCTTTTCTAATATATAATTTTTTGGGTGAAAGCTCTACCAGTGACCTAAGAGCTATTACTCTTTATGCCCTATTTTAGATTGCACTTTATCCATTTTGGAATACTTCAAAATATTTGGCACGTACTATTGTACTCATAAATTTATTACTCTTTATGCTCCTTACTTAATTAGAGGTCTCGAGTTCGAGCCCTGAGTATGGAAAAATCCTTGGTAAGTAGCGCTACCCTCGAATGGGACCGTATCTGGCGCGAATTCGAATAGTCGGGCTCCAATGTGGGTACCGAAAACTAGATGGGAAACCAAAACAAAAAAGAGTATCCACTACTGATGAGGTGGGTGGTTGGGTAAAATAACAAAAGACGGAAAAGGACCAAAAATGCTCCTAACTTATTGAAAATGGCTCAAACATACTCTCTATTAACCTTTGGGACCAGAAATACCCTCAACGTTTTTTTAGGCTCAAGTCTGCCCATGAGATTTAACAGATCAGTCATGGTCAAATTTACACTTTAAATTTCCACGTGACACGTTATAAGTGTGCCATGTGTATTAAACAATAAACAAAATTAAAATCCTACCCGACGCGCCACCCATAATACATATAACCCATTTAACTAAAACCTAAAAACGAGCGGTGAGTCAGATCCCCCCCCAATCCCTTCTTCCTCATTTTTGTTTCTTTACTTAGGTAAATTTTCTTCTTCCTCTTCTTTCTTCCAATTTCGTTTATTATAATCTCCCGTTATCTTTGACATGGCCTGAAGCTTAGTTAGGGCCATTACCCGAAGCAAACAATACAGAGTAACAACTAAATAATACTAAAATGCTTAATACCAAACTGCTGAAATATATAAAAAAAATAATTGAAAAAATACTAAACTGCAGAAAATCACCATAAAAGCGTCATGGCCATAACATCAAGTTCACCACAAAAGCAAAGTTATTGATATAACTGATTCGACACATAAATATATTTTTGTTTAGAATCAGTAAAACCATTGGCATAACTGATTCGTCACAAAAACAACAAAAGATAATCAGTTTATATGTCTATTGGTATTACATACATAACCAGCAAAATAATTTTAACTTCTAATTGTCCTAAAGCATGGCCCTTTTAGCTTTCAGTTTGGCTCTGTAACTAACGACTGCTTCACCTCACTAAACCCCAGCTCTTCCTTATATTCTTGACAGATATAAATATATGACAGTAGGTCGGCATTACACCCTTTCCACATGTGTATCAGTTTTTTTAATATAGACCCATTGAGGTTCTCGGACCCAAATACCCCCATAATTAAAAATCAAGTCCACGTTTTCTTGCATTCTTGAGAGCCAGCACATGCAAGTCAAAAAAGAAAGTAAATATGGACCGCATCAGAAGCATAAAAATTAAAAAAATTAGAATTTAAAGACATTTTAACAATCAATAGGACCACAAACGAATAAATAACCCCCACCTAGTAGTTTAATAACCCTAAATTTCCGACAAGACAAATGGACCACAAGTAAACAAAAATGAGTAAATAACGTCATTAAAAGCTTCAACCAACATAAATAAAGTAAAACAATGCATTAGACGGACAAGGTTTTAATTTTTTGTTTACTGTTTAATACACATGGCACACTTATAAAGTGCCACGTGCAAATTTTTTAAAGTGTAAATTTGATCATGATTGATCTGTTAAATCTCATGAGTATTTCTGGTCCCAAAGGTGAATAGAGGATATGTTTGAGCCATTTTCAATAGATAAAGGGTATTTTTAGCCCTTTTCCGAATAAAAAATTATTGAATTATGTAGCCTAATTGAATATTTAGACAATCAACTAGGAAAGACGGTTCGATTAGTATAGGAAAAATTGGTGGGTATGTGGATGAGGAACCAAGTGAGTAAATAACACCACACCTCCCATCATTGTTCATATTTCACAAGCTGATAAAGTAGGAAGCGACAGTGTCACGCTGACATTGATTCACTTGCACCAGAAATTTTATATAATTAACACACACTGCCCCTTCGTTAAGTCTCTGTCATTTATGTCTATGGTCTTCAACTTCCTCCTCAAGTTGTTAATTACTGCAAAGTCCTAGTCTTCTGATTATTCCTCCTCTTTACAGTTGAACAAAAAGAATATTAATGGCACATAATAAAGCTTATGGAACTAGTACTAGTCTAAGCTCTGAATCCTCATCACCTCCAATTACACCAAAGGGATCATTGTCTGAAAGGGTTCTTTACAAGATGCTTGGCTTTGCTGATATTTCCAAAAGAAACCAATTATCTCCTTCCTTCCACAAGGATGTTGAAGTCGATGAAGAACTTCAGTTCGACAGTAGCATTTGTCAGTCTTCTTACCGTGGTGTTTTCGTTGTTCGTCTTGCTATTATGGTACGCTAATTTTATTTGTTCAAAGCAACAATAGAAATCGTTTCTTTGGGGGAGGTGGGGAGGGGTAAATGTGCATAATTCTTATTACAGTACCAATCAGTTTTGGCTGTTTTTTATTTTGCTTGCGAACTTTGTTGATTCACCCCCATAGGAGAAAAACTTCTAAACTACTGGCATTAGCAGCCTATTTTATCTTCTTGCTAGTCTACTAGAAACATATTAAATTAAAATCCTTTGTTTAATTTTCATCTTGAGCTGTCAATTTATTTCAATATCCCACTACTGGTTTGAAAATTAAAAGGACAGTCCGGTACACAAAGCATCCGCGTTAACACAGCGTTAACACATGTAGACAGCCTGCCCTAATGCAAGAAATAGTGGTTGCTTCCATGGCTCGAACCTGTGACCTATAGTCAACGGATTCAACTGTACCGTTGCTCCTAGGCTCTCCTTCAGTGGTTGGAAAATTGAATCTTGATTTTTCATCTTGAGATAGTACAAGTGTTGGTTAGATATATATTGAGCTAAATGAGGTGGAAATATATTCAGATTCTTGATTTGGCCTTTTTCCTTATGGGTGTATGCAGGTCATGCTAGCTATTTTGATTGGAATGCTAACTTTATTAACATGGCATTTTACCAGAGTTTACACAACAAGGTCACTAAACACACTAGCATTTGGTCTTCGTCATGAACTTCTGCAGCGACCAATATTACGAATGTGGAACATTTTGAATTCTACTGTTGAAATAACCACTGCTCAGGTCAAGCTATCAGAGTATGTAATCAGAAAGTATAGCAAGCCTGTTGATCAAGCTCAACAAGTAGAGGTTATTTCTTTCTCCGCTTGCTTTCTTACTTTTTGGAAGCAGTGTTCAAGATTCTCATTATCTAATTCTATTAATTTGATGTTTGCGCCTCAGCAGCTGTACGAATCCATGAAGGATGTAACGTGGGCTCTATTTGCAAGTCGGAAAGCTCTTAATTCCTTAACCATCAACTATAGAAATGGTTTTGTTCAGGCTTTTCACAGAGATCACAGGAGCAACAATACATTCTACATATACTCTGATCTTGCCAATTATTCTATAAGTGGTATATATGATGTTAATTTGTTATCGTCTCGTCAAGGATGGAATGATCAAACTATACACAACAACATCTCAGCAGTTTGGTACCGAGAACCCTTAGATCCCTCGACTGGAGAAAAGAATGGAAAGCGAAGCATAATCCCACCAGATGAGTTGATAAACATTGCTGGAATATCTCAAGTACCAGATGGTGCAGCTTCGTGGCATGTGGCTGTGAGCAAGTACACAGACTCGCCGTTGCTTTCAGCAGCGCTGCCAGTTTGGGATCCATCAAACAAAAGCATAGTTGCTGTTGTTGGAGTTACTACAGCTCTTTATAGTGTAGGTCAATTGATGAAAGAAATTGTTGAATTCCACAGTGGTCACATTTATTTAACCTCTCAGGAGGGATGGTTGCTCGCTACTTCCACGAATTCCCCTCTCTTGATGAATACTACGAAAGGACCAAAGCTAATGATGGCTATTGATTCTGAAGACCCAGTTATACGGTCTGGAGCTGAGTGCTTACAGAAAGAATATGGAAACAGGCTTCCCCCAAGTCAAGAAGTGCACATAGAGAATGCTAAACTTGGGAACCAGCTCTATTATATTGACTCATTTTTCCTGCACTTAACGAGACTTCCAATGGTAAATTGTTGGCTTACCACAAGTTCAGTATCATGGTTGGTTAAGTTCGAGGCAAAATTATTAGACGTCTTACTGATCTGCAATCTTTGCAGGTAGGAGTTATCATTATTCCAAGGAAATATATAATGGGGAAGGTAGACGAGAGGGCTATCAGGACTCTAGTAATATTGATCTCAGCATCAATATGCATCCTAATCATTGGATGTGTCTGCATCTTTGTACTGACAAATGGAGTGTCAAAAGAAATGAAACTTAGAGCACAGCTGATAAGCCAGTTTGATGCAAGAAGGAAGGCAGAGGCATCAAGCAATTACAAAAGCCAATTTCTAGCAAACATGAGGTGAATATTCATCAGTCCTTTATTATTATTAGCTTAATATATTTGTACCTGCTGTGGGGGGTTTTAGTGCATTAATAATGGGTTAAATTCTAGCAGATCTTCAAAAGAGAAATAATTGCACTGTTTATGTTTACACAGCTCATATTAGCAAGTGACGGCCATCTTCTGAAAATAAATTATCTGAAATAAAGCTATCAGACATTTCAGCAGTGTCTATCCTTTGGTCTAATTTTTGCTCGCCATAGTTGTTTTAAAAATTGCATCAGAAAACAGACGAATTCCATGAAAATATGGACTTTTTTTGCAAAATAAATAATGACTGGTAGGCATCATAATGTACCTGAATTGTTATTTGCCAAATTAAGGTTCAACATCTGCACGAAATATTAACCAACACGTGCTCCCTTCAAGTTCAGCAGAATTTGCATTAACATTTTTGCTTGTTCAATGAAGCACGCTTTTTCTGAGCTTTTAGCTTTTTGTTTATATTTCCTTTCTTTTGGACTGCTTTCTACTTTTAACTCGATGATATAGACAATAATTAGCTAAACTTCCACTCTTCTATTCTAGATCTTGCCTTAGGGTCTGATTCATTGTAATCAGTTGAAAGTTTTAGTTTCTTTTAGCTGATATAGACAATAATTAGCTTTTAGCTGTACATTTCTACAGTTACTTCATGCTTTGTTTTTTCACAGTCATGAATTACGAACACCTATGGCTGCAGTTATTGGCTTGCTGGACATCCTTATAAGTGATGGTTATCTTACAAATGAGCAGTATGCAACTATTACTCAGATTCGTAAATGCTCAACCGCTTTGCTTCGGCTTCTGAACAACATTTTGGATCTCAGCAAGGTAAGATGCAAAAGCAAACTAAGGAAATATCAACACATTTGTGAACACTGATATAGCACATTGACAACTCTTTTGATGATATATTGGAAAGAGTTTACTCTTTGATTGGCTAAAGTTACCTCACTGTTCCTTGGAGAAACTATAGTAGCAATGAAATAGCACGATAGATTTTCATGGGCCATTTTGGGTAACGTTGCAGCAGGTTTAATCTTGTTCTTCAAATAATAGTTTTAATTAGACCTGAGAAAAATCATATACATCATTTATACTTTTTGTACAGGTAGAATCTGGAAAACTAGTGTTGGAAGAAACAGAATTTGACTTGGCTAAAGAACTTGAAGGACTTGTTGATATGTTCTCTGTCCAGTGCATTAATCACAATGTTGAGACAGTTCTAGATATCTCCGGTAGAGCCTCTGTTCTCCGTACAACTGTAGAAAATGCAAAAGAATTATGATTAAGAATTGAATTTGAGACTCTTCGCATTGTTTTCTAAAGGCATATTGTGTTTTCATATTTCTATCCGCAGATGATATGCCAAAATTAGTTAAAGGAGACTCTGCCAGAGTTGTTCAAATTTTCGCAAATCTAATTAGCAATTCTCTCAAGTTTACTACCTGTAAGTGCACCTTTTTAATTACATATATTTGCAAGTTCTTTCATTTGTCCTCATAATTGGTAAAGCCCTTACAAGAATTAAATAGCGTGATTCTACTGACCCTATACCACCTCTGATAATTTTCTTGATGGACAAGTGCATATGGTGATTTTACAACTTGAAATACCTTACAGCGGGCTACATCATTCTTCGGGGATGGTGCGAGAGTGCAAACACTTTTTCTCGCGCAGGGAATTTTCCACTTAATCAGAAAGACTCTTGGTCTGCTCCTAAAGTAAAGTTGAAGAGACAAGAAAGCCAGGGAAAGAAATTGTCCAAGAAAGATAACAAAATGATCTTGTGGTTTGAAGTTGAGGACTCTGGTTGTGGTATGAAATAACCATTTAAACTTATTTTCCCACTTGCTGCTACTGCATATTAACTCTCTCTGTGGATATTTTCCTTTTTGTTGCTCTAGGAATTGATCCAAGTAAATGGGAATCTGTATTTGAAAGTTTTGAGCAAGCTGATCCTTCAACAACTCGCTTGTAAGCAGTTTTCACATCATTGTCATCTATTGGGTAAACTTTGTTAGTTAGTTAACAGAATGCATGTATGACTGAATGAATTTACTTCCTGCACACCTTAAAGCTATTTAATACCTAACTTTCATTGTTTGATTACTTTCATACTCAGGCATGGTGGCACTGGCCTTGGACTATGCATTGTACGTACCCTGGTGAGTTCAACTTTTTCCTGTTTCAAATAAATAAGTTTCAGGAATTTGAGACTTCGAATTTGCAAGAAAAAATGTTTCAAATTGGATTTGGCTTGAAAAAGAGTTCAAGTTCTATCTTTATGATTTTCTGGACTTGATGACGTCTTAAGCCCCTTACAAACCAAAGGATGGCATAAACAACAACTCTCAAACCAAAATTCCCACTGTTCATCATTTCTAAAAAGGTTCCCCTTGGAATAGGCTTTAAGCATACAAGTGAAGAATATTGACTGCCTTGCCAGTTTCTAATGATGATAGGATAATATGCAGGTTAACAAAATGGGTGGAGAGATTAAAGTTGTAAAGAAGAATGGACCAGGGACAGTGATGCAACTATACCTTCAACTAAACTGTCCTGCAGAAGTCACTGGACACCACTGCCAGTTCAATTTTGAAGAACATAAACTGAGGGTAAGTAAAACTACGAAATGATGTGTCTGTAGTGCTGCACCTACGCAATGATGTATTTGTCGGAATACACAGAGCATGACCAAACCATCTTAGGCTAACTTATTTCATTATGTCATATACATCTGCATGAGTTAGTTGCATTCTCTGTGGATTCGATCATCTTTAATCCTGTATATACTGGTTTTACTGCACATCCATCATAGCATTCAAATTTCTAAGACACCTAGGCCCAGTATTTACACACATGTAACATTGTTGGTCTTCTGATTATTCTAAAAAGTCGCACCTTACTTTGCTAGCTTGCAAAGCTCCTCCATTTCAGTCATCCTATTTGAATTCTATGTATTACATCTTCATCTATCATACTGTTCTTCTAATGACTGAACCTAGATATCTAAATTGCCTTCATTTTAAGCACACAATATCGTCTAATCTCAGTTCACCTCCATTGTTATGGGACTAAACTTGCAGCGGATATATTCTGTCTTACTTCTGCTTATCCGAGAACTTTTCCGCTCTACATTTATGTTCCATATTCCAGCTTTTGGTTGAATACTGCGCTAGTTTTGTCAATTAAAAAAGTATTATATGCAATAGCATGTACATTTTAATCTCAGCATGTATGGTAGTGGTCAGTTCATCCATAAATATGTAACAAGTATAGACTCAAGGAAGATCATTGGCATAAATTCACGGTTATGGGAAGCTCTTTCGTATCTCCACTCCTGTCTCACCCTTGTGATCGCTCCCTCATACAATTCTTGTGGCAAATGTATAATTGATACGGATTCCTCCCTTTGCAAGAACCCATCAAAGTACTTTTTTGGCACTTTATCATGTGATATCGCTACATCATTATCTTATCATGATCCATCCCCAACTAGCCCTTACAGTCCCCAGCACCCTCATTAAGAATGGTTAAATTACTTTGAACTTGTGAAAACCCTCATGTACCTTGAGTTCAAATGATTACTCCCTCTGTTTCAAATTAGATGACACACTTTCCTATTAGTCCATTCCAAGAAGAGCGACAAATAAATAATTCAACTTTAAACTCTTCATTTTACTAATTTTACCCTTAATGAGAAGCTTTTATAACCACACAAATGTCATGCCCCCACAAAACGTTTACCTCTTAAATTTTTAAAACCACAAGTTTCAAAAGTCTTTTTGTTTTCTTAAACTTTTGCCGAATCAAACTACCTCTTCTAAATTGAAACGGAGGGAATATAAGATTGTGAAAGTCTGAGCAATTGTACATAATGGAACTTGAATGCAGGTGTTGCTTGCACTCAATGGCAGAATGAGTAGAGAAATAATGTCCCAGTGGTTAGAGAGAAATGGGGTGCATACTTGCGGAGCATCTGATTGGAATGAGCTCACTCAAATTCTTCTAGGGATTTCTATATCCAAAAGCCATTTGCAAGACGTCCCTTGTGAATGTTTAGAACCTGAAGATTTGAGCATTCAAGATCCTAGTGCCCCATCACTTCTTGTCATAGTTGTAGACATTGGCATACTTGACTTGAGCACAAATATATGGAAGGAGCAGCTAAATTTTCTTGATAAATACTACGGCAGAGCAAAGTTTGCATGGATTCTTTACCATGACACCCCCAGTACCATTAAGATGGAACTGCGAAGGAGACACCTAGTTATGGTCAATAGACCACTATATAAAGGGAAAATGATTCAGATTTTGGAAGCTATTATAAAAGAAAAAAATCTTGAGCTGCATTCTTTTGACAGTGCAACAGTAGAAGGAGATTTGCATGATTGTCTTGAAATTGATCCTAACCACTCTGACATTGCCTGCTCAGATGATTCTGACAAGTCAGATAACGGAAATGAAAAATGTGCAAGTGCTTTCCTTTCTGAAAAAAATAGGGAAGAAAATTTTGCCAAAGCCTCTCTCTCACATTTTGGGACATTAAATAACTATTATATTGACTTCAATGAAGAAAACACTTCGGACATGAATAATCTTGGACAAATGAGGAATGGAGAACGTCGTTTGACGAGCACTGCCACCAAAGTGGTCACTAATGCCTGCTCAGATAAGATAGCAGACCAGAAATCTCTAGCTGATCTACGTATACTGCTTGCTGAGGATACTCCAGTGCTGCAAAGAGTAGCTAGAATAATGCTGGAAAAATTGGGAGCTAAAGTGGTTGTTGTAGGAGATGGACTGCAGGCAGTGGATGCACTAAAACCCATGTATAGTTCTGATGAATGTAGAAATGAATCTCTTCAGGAAGAAGGCAGTTCAATTACCCCCCAAGCTGAAAGCGCTGATTCCCTTCCTTATGACTTGATCCTCATGGATTGTCAAGTAAGTCGTTCACGACTTTTACATAATAATCCCTCCTTTTCATCTTATACAACAATATTTGATTGTCCACGGATTTCAATAAAAATAAAGACTTTTTGCATGTGCCAAAAATACTCTTAGAAGTTAGAAATTGTGGTTCTAAACATGCCATGATATTTCTATGACTATAAGAGCATGTCGTTAAGGGTAAATTAGGAAGTTTATAGTTAAAAGAGGTACTAAAAATAAAAATGTGTCATTCTTTTTTAATAGACTAAAAAGGAAAGAGTGTCATAAAATGTAACAGAGGGAGTATTTGGAAGAAACAATGACTGAAAGGAGGAACAGTTAAATGAGAGTTATTGCGTGTTTAATTCTAATTCTCTCCAGATGATCATTCTAAGAGTTTTAGAAACATTTCTGCTAATATGATTGTTCTTAACAGATGCCGAAGATGGATGGTTATGAAGCAACAAAGGCAATTAGAAGAGCGGAGATGGGGACAGGAACGCACATACCCATTGTTGCACTGACAGCTCATGCAATGTCATCAGATGAAGCAAAATGCTTACAGGTTGGTATGGATGCTTATTTGACCAAGCCCATCGACAGAAAGTTGATGGTTTCCACCATTCTTTCCTTGATCAAGAGAAAATCCTAACCGTCATACCTCTCCAGCTACTGAAAAACAAAAACAGTAGAAAGAAATAAAAATGGAAGGGCTCCGAAAACACGTGAGCTTGAGCAGAGTTTTGATTAGCAAACGTTTTGTAATCTGTACAGGAAATGTTCTAACTTTGTATCTGTTCTATAGCTAATGCAGAAGTTCTAATTAATAAGTGTCTACAGCACTGCACACGCTGGCTTTTCTTATTTTTATAGTTAGCTTAAGCAGAATGTTGATTAGCAAAAGATTGGCAATCTGTACAGGAGATGTATGTATTGTTGTAAAAAAAATATTGGTTATGGAGAGTAATAATATTTAGCTTGAAGTGTGTACACCGTGATGAATAATATTTATCATTAGTGAATCCATGAAAATATAGTATTAACACTAATAAATAGACAGTTACATTTGTCAAATAAAGTTCAACAATTAAAGTATGCAATAGCCACATTCATTTGTTCAAAGTTGAATTCAAAACTTTTCAACTTACAAATGTTAAAAATATATTCCAATTGATAAGTATAATAAATATTCATTAATATAATATTAAAAGAATAAATGTAGCCATCAATTTGAATATTTCTTTTTGAGTTATCAAAATTATTTATATAACATGTATCACATTTATGCAAAAGTGTTTTCAATATTACTGCCTGGTTTTTCTTCTTTTTTTCCCAACTTTAATTTTTGTGTCTTTGTTTCTGTTACTGATGCGGCATATGCGAAAATTAACTTCTAATTTCTGAACAATCTTTGACGTGCAAATTATTAAACCAGGAAAAAAATTTATTTTAAAAAAGAAGTTAATATAGACAAGACAAAATGTGTAAAAAGAAAGAATATGGCAAGCCCGATAACTTTATTGTTGCAAGGATATATAAAAAAACAAAAAAGGAGCAAGAAGAGAGTGAATGTGTGTCCGTGCTAAAAAATAAAAATACAAAAAAGGGGGAAAAATGGCCCATGCAGGTCTCGAACCTGCGACCTTCGCGTTATTAGCACGACGCTCTAACCAACTGAGCTAATGGGCCACTGCTGGTTCTCTAGAAATATTTTTTATAAATTTGCTATATTAAAATTGAGGTTAATTGACGATTTGAGGAAGAAGCAGCAGGAAGAAAACCCATAATTCAGGCATGATGAAGGACGATTACGAGGTACCAACCTTTCTGCTTTCTGCCGTTTTCCTGTTAACTGTTTCATCTATATTGAGTCTGATATCCTTTTGTTATGTAACACTAGGTATTTTGATTTGATTCTCGATTGCGGCTTTAAACCTTCTGCTTTTGGTTTTAATGAACTCTCGACATTGTTTGTCTTTTTTGAAGCTTTAACTGGAGCTTCTTATTACCCCTTTTGTTTTTTTCTTTCAAGTTTATTAAAAAAAATTTGTCCTTATCTCGGATGCAGTTGAACAATTCTAACTGTAATTTTTTTTTTTTGGAAGAAGTGATGCCATATAAGATGACAATAAAGTTGGTATGTTTGTCGATTGGAACCAGTAGTTCCAAACATAACTTACCTATAAGCATGGAAGAAACTATATTGAGCCTTGGATCTCGAAATCCTGATTCATTAGGTAGGGATAAGGTCTCGTACATACTGCCCTCGGTATGGAGTATACTGGGTATCTTGTTGTTGTTGTTGGATCTCGAAATCCTGTGGCCTTAGTAGCATTTGAGTCTATAATGATTATCAAATTGGGTTAAAAAGAAAAAGAATATATCAAAATTGGGTAATTTTCAAAAGTGTGTTTTTTAATAACGTTGGTATTTGATATAGGTACCAGGTAACACTGCCAACCAAAGCTTAGGCTAATGGGAAGAAGTGTTTAGAGCAAGTGGTGAGTATTGGTTTCTAGATTCTAGCTTTGCCTTATCTGGTCATAGATCACCTCCTTAAAGGCAATTACAGGGTTTGCAATAGGTGGTGAAGGCTTTAGGAGGCAAATCCTCCCTTAATCTTTCTTTAAAAAAGCTAACAAAAAGAAAAGGAGATTTATTTCCTGAAATTGAAACTATGACTAGTTCAAATTGGTGAACTGCCTTGCTAAAGAAAGGAAGAAAGGAACCGGTAATCAAAGTGAAAAAGGATAGTCAAGATTTAAATCTTTTGGCAGTAATAAAATTCTGTATAGGAAAATTTGATTGTTAATAGTTGAAAGTGGAAATACCCACCAAGCGAGAGAGTTCTCTTCACCTCTCTAAGGATTTATGGAAGTGTTTGACTGCAAAATAAGCGTATTGTATAATATAGGCAATTTTTTTATAGTTTTTGGTGTAGCCATGAATTTGTTTGTATTGAGTGACATTAGCAGACCATGTTATTGTGTATGTTCTTTATTTTTTGGTATATGCCAGTGATAAAATTATTTACCTTAAGAAACAATTCTCCTTGGGATTGGTTTGATGATTATTGTTTTGTTAAGCATCTGTAGTCACGGGTTTTGGGTTTTTGATACATGTATTAGGAACGCCGCTGGCGCATAAATAATTGACATAACCCCTCTAAGATGAAAATAAGCATGGCCATGTATATAAGATTTTATTGCTGAGTTTAGTTATCTGAAAATATTTTCCTTATTTTAGGAGTGACCACTGCTTGCCGAAAAGTTTATGTTTGGTTACCATGCAATGTGCACGAGGATCCTTTGCAAATTTCATCTCTATATTGTGCTATTAGCTTTAACTCTCATATAAAATTCCAGGTTGAAGAAAAGAAGCAAGCTGCTGCGGATGTCTTGTTTCAATATTCAAATTTTGTGATGGCCTGTATTGGTAATCAAGTTCGACCTTGTGACTTGAGACTGCATTTGATGAAGGTAAGGTGCATTAATGAATTTTCTTGTTGTATCAGTGTTACATGGGAACAATCTCATGAGTACAACGTGTGATAACCACTCAAATTTGAGGATCTCAGCCATTTCAACCAAATAATGACTCATAGTTGACAAATTTCTAACAGCATGTAAAAGCACAGCAGCCATTAGGGACAAGTGAAAGAACTATTTGTTTTCTGCTTCTGCTTTTTCTCAACTCTCTTTTCTTTTGCCATTTCTTTACTCTTTTACCTCATCACTGCACTAAATCTGGATTTGGTCCCATCTTGTCCTTACTTCTTGTTCTCCTTATAGTATTCTACTGTAAGTGGCCATATTTTTCTTAATGAAAACTGCTGCATTGTTTGAAAAAAAAAAAAGAAGACTGCTGCATGTAACCCTGAGCAACAGTTTCATTCCGACTTTGAGCATGAAACTGAACAGAACGGTAAAAATCTAAGGTTATTGTTACATAATCTTCATTTGTTATGTGATCCAAGTTCAGTAAGAACAGTTTTTTTTTTTTTTTTTTAATGGATAAGATAGAGATTTTTTTTGAAGGGTGCCAAGATGGTACAGAAAAAGAACAGAACAACAAGGAAACAGAAATCAGCCTACTGTTCTTAACGGATCCCATCAGTAAGAACAGTTTGATAGTTCTAATGAGCGGTGCATCCTAAATATGCTGCTTCATCTGGGGTTTCTAATGCATGATGTAACTTCATCTTCTATGTTGCAACTGTATGTCGCAGTGAAACTTTAAACTGTGCTTTGCCAAATAAGAAATTGTTGAACTAACTGGAAGCAGCTACAGCTACTGATACCATATTAAACTAAGCACGACTCAAAGCCTCCTCTAAGAGTGAGGCATTGTACTGTGTCCATAACGATTGAACTGATGCATTTACCTTTTTTTTCTTACAACCCCTAAAATGAAATAAGTTCAGAGGAAAATGATTCTTACATTCTTATATGTTGTGATGCTTCATAAGAGCACAAATACCTGCATTTAAGATTAAAATATCGATATCATTGCATTTTGAAGAGGAAAGATAACATTCTGCGCCTGGTATTTTGTGTCTAAAGGAATCATAGCAATACTCTATGTCCAAGGCCTGTAATTCCAGCAGCATCTAGATTTGTTTCCAAGGGTCTTTCTGAAACAGCCTCTCTACCTCCATAAGGTAGGGGTGAGGTCTGCATCACTTTACCCTCCCAAACCCCACAAGTGGGATTTCACTGGGGTGGTTGTTGTTGTATGTGGATTTGATTTAGCTAGAGTTGTTGCTTTGCTCAAATATTTGAGCAACTTCTCAAACATTGATGTTAATACCGCTTAATTGTTTGCTTTTTGATATTCATTGGGAAATCGGTCATCTCAATTCTTACAGTGGTTGGTAATACTATATATTCTTAAAGAAATGGAACAAAGAATTCAAAATGAGATCGTCTCTCCTAGTCATTGAATTGTGTAGATAAGAACTGTTACTCCTTTTAATTCTTTTTCAGGAAGTTTCAGGATTGCCAACTTCTTTGAAGCGGGAAACACGTCCAGCACCTTCTCCTGATGTAATGGGAGAATCCTCAAGCTCAGGTACCTCAAGACTGGATAAAGCAGACAGTTTTCGAGGCCCTTAGATTTGGAAATTGCAACATTCTCTTTTTCTTTGTGTAAAATACAAGTATCATCAGTTGACGTACTCATTGAAGCATGTAGGATCTTTGTTCATTTTATTCTCAGTAGTATCAGTGTCTGCAGTAAAGCTATCTCTGTCGCATACATGTTTATTATGACAATTATTTCTTCCATCATGACATAAATATGCATTTATTGTTGTATCGGCTTAAAACCTTAAACTATGTCTAGAGTTGACTATAATATAATTTTTTGATTATCCTCATCCCTAAGAAGATCATAATTTGTTCAAGTTTCTTCAGTAGATTATCCTTTATCAATAAAATTATCATGATAAAGGAGAAATGATCATAGATATGGGGTGTGTTTTGTACGAAGGAAAATGTTTTCTTGGGAAATGAGTGGTTTTATCACTTATTTTTTCTTGTTTGGTTGGTGAATGAAAAGTTTTTCCGAAAAATATTTTCTAGTGTTTGGTTAGAGAGTTTTTAGGAAAATAAGTTTTTATGCTACTCTCCTCAACTCTCCTTCAAAATACCCATGTTTCCTGTACTCCTCCCCCCCC
>MCJB01051908.1:240920-265084 GCA_002018475.1 Nicotiana obtusifolia
GGGGGGGGGGGGGGAGGACCTTATCATCTTCCTTGATATCTTTTCTTCGATATTTTCACTTTGCATTGGTGAACCAGAACCATATCTGACAACTACAAGTGTGGCCATTACCAGACACTATCTCGGTAGCTAAAAGGATGCAGAAATATTACAATAGTGTAAGTTTGACGCATTATATGACCAGTAGTTATTTTTTCATTAGCATCAAAGCAGAATTGCGTTACTTTTGAAAATAAGATGGAAAGCCAACCAATGATGTTAGGTATATCAGATATCATTAAATACTGCAAATAGGACAAGAAATTTGAGTATCCACTTGTACAAAATAGGCAAACAAAAGAAAAGGGGAAGCGGAATTCCTAGTGATGCCATTATCTTACCCCTTTTTCCCAATGTATGCGGCAATTTGACCACTAGATATTGCTTCAATCATAGCATCCACATTAGATAATAAACAGAACAAAGAGAACTGAAAAGATTAGCTTTAGCCAGAAATTGTTCTCAAGCAAATGAATCGAAATATATAAAGCAAGAATAACTTGTTACCTCAGAAACAGTAAGCTTCAAATCTTTGGTAATAGCAGTTTGCGTAAATGAAGAATAACCAGACTACAGTAACAACAACAACAAGAACAAAAAATGAAAAACACAATTGATCAAGCAGAGACATACACGCACACAGACACATGTACATACATTGTATTGGGTCGGATATAATTGACCGCGTAAGGAGGATCGGGCCCAGGCGCAATGTAAGACCGGACTACTTCAATCCGGGATCAGCAAGTCGGATACGGGGCTGGAGCGATCGAGATAAGGCAATCGACACCGGTCAAGGAAGGCATATCTTGTGGTAAAAGGATCAGTCTTGACCGGATATCTCGTGAATTCCTGATATCTCGGCGGGAGTCATGATCTCAACCGTCATAGATGTTAGACCATTATTTTAGGAATATTCCACCCCGCAATTGGGGGGATTCTATCTTATAATCAGGTTTTTACCATATGTAGGGCTTTTCTTTTACCTATAAGAGGGGCATTTATCTCCATTGTAACGGACAAGATACATGGACAAAAAATACTAAATACTTCAGCTATCTTTTATCAGAATTGATTATCTCTTATTGTGTTTCATTTCATTATCAACAAATCATTCAACTACAGCGATTTGATCATTCTTTTGCTTATTATATTTCAATTACTTGTCATTATATTTCACGTTGTATTGAATTAATACATATATCCTTAGCACTACGAACAAATTTAATTGTTACTCGGATTTTAAGGGTAAACAGTTTGGCGCCCATCGTGGGGCTAAGGATAATAGTGAACATTCGGTACAAATTCTCTGCCACACACTATTTTACGCTTGCTCTTTGCAGGACTTTTTGTTTTTCAGATTACAACATAATCATGTCGCACTCACTTCCCTTCAGCAACGAGCTTAACCACCAAGGCGAAAACGAGGTCCCGATTGACGCCAACTCTCAGGTGGCAGTCGATGCCGATCAGACCTTAGACCCATCGAACAACGTTCGGAGGGAACCCCATTCAGAAACTCAACGTAATGGAGGAGATGAGATTAGCCTCAAAGTGATTTTTGATATGCTGCAAGCCCAGTAAGCGGCCATAGCTCAACTGCAAAGTCGAGGTCAAATACCAGACAGAGTCGAGGCCATTTCTTCTCGATGGATAGCTCCACAAAATGATCTGGTCGCAGCGCAACCGGATGAAAACGGTTCGGGAGTAAACTCCGAAATCATGAAAATGCTCGAGGAGCTGACTAAACGGGTCGAGACGGGAGAAAAAAGGATCGAGGCCAACGATAAGAAGGTGGAGACGTACAATTCAAGGGTAGACCAGATCCCGGGGGCACCCCCAGTGCTGAAAGGTTTGGACTCAAAAAAGTTCGTAAAAAAACCTTTCCCATCCAGCGCTGCTCCAAAGCCGATTCCAAAAAAATTCCGCATGCCGGAAATTCCCAAATACAACGGGACTTCGGATCCAAATGAACATGTGACGGCGTACACTTGCGCTATAAAAGGGAACGATCTCGAAGACGAAATCGAGTCTATCCTTCTGAAGAAATTCCGAGAAACACTATCCAAGGGAGCGATGACGTGGTATCATAACTTACCACCGAATTTCATCGATTCCTTTGCCATGCTCGCCGATACCTTCGTCAAAGCCCATGCAGGCGCTATCAAGGTCGAGACGAGAAAATCAGATTTCTTCAAAGTTAGACAACGGGACAACGAAATGTTAAGAGAGTTCGTATCGCGCTTTTAGATGGAGCGAATGGACCTGCTTACAGATGATTGGGCCGTACAAGCCTTCACTCAAGGGCTCAATGCTCGAAGTTCAGCAGCATCTCAGCAACTCAAACAGAACTTGATTGAATACCCGGCCATCACCTGGGCGGACATTCACAACTGGTACCAGTCAAAGATCAGGGTAGAAGATGATCAGATCGGGGTTCCCTCGGGCTCCTCTTACCCTGTTAGAATTTATGATAGACCTCTAAGGGATAACTATCGAGAACCAAGGTCGAACCGAGATAGACGCCGGCCATACCCAGTAGATCAAAGGATTGTTCCGAGGGGGCATAAATCCCCGAGACAGGAAAGCAGGAACCATTTCAACCAAAGGAACCGGAACCGTTGCCAAAAAACAACTTTGAGAGAACCAGTAACCACCAAGAAGCACCTCGGTTGTCCGAGTATAATTTTAATGTTGATTCGGCAACTCTTGTATCAGCAATCGGCCGCATCAAAGACACCAAATGGCCAAGGGCGTTACAAACAGACCCTGCCAAGAGAGACCCCAACCTCATATGCAAATACCATGGCACTCATGGGCACAGAACGGAAGATTGTCGGCAGCTGAGAGAAGAAGTAGCCCGGTTGCTCGAAAACGGGCATCTTCGGGAATTTCTAAGCGATCGAGCCGAAAACCACTACGAAAATAGGAACAGACCAGCTAATCAAGAAGAGCCGCGACACACAATTAACATGATAATCGGGGGAGCGGATGCGCCCCAAGTACCGGTATTGAAACGCACCAAAATATCTATTACTCGAGAAAAACTTACTCGAGACTATGCAACAGAAGGAACTGTGTATTTCAGCGACAAGGATATCGAAGGACTTACACAACCTCATAATGATGCACTGGTGATATCGATGCTAGTACATGATACCCGAGTAAAGCGCGTACTTATCGATCCCGGGAGCTCAGCCAATATAGTTCGCTCTTGGGTCGTTGAGCAACTGGGACTGTCGAACTAGATTATCTCCGAGGTCCGGGTCCTCAACGGTTTCAACATGGCTTCAGAAACAACCAAGGGTGAAGTAACGCTGATGGTGAATATCGCTGGGACTATCAGGGCAACGAAATTTTGCGTGATCGAGGGCGATATGAGATATAACGCCTTGCTCGGGAGGCCTTGGATACATGATATCAAAGCCGTACCTTCAACCCTACATCAAATGTTGAAGTTTCCATCGGCCGAGGGGGTCGTCACCGTCTATGGGGAACAGCATGCTGCAAGGAAAATGTTCGCAGTGGAAGAAGCGGCACCGAAACCTACTGATCCTCCGCAAAAGGCTAAATAGCAATCAGAGAAGCCGCCTTCAACAAATGAGGGCGAACAAGATCAGCCCGACGAAGATAGTTACGGGGTACCCCGATCGTTTATTGCTCCGGATGAGTCCGACGTAACCAAGTCGACGGTCGAAGAGCTCGAACAAGTCTCAATCCGCAAACTCCGAGCTCAGGGCCAAATTATTTACTTTCCTTTCAGCTAATGAAAATTCCTTTGCTTGGTCCCATTTAGACATGACAGGCATACCACCGGAAATTGCAATGCACAAGCTGAGTGTTGATCCTAAATTTCGGCCGATCAAATAAAAAAGGAGACCTCAGTCCGAAGCTAAGCAGGCCTTCATCAAGGACGAGGTAACTAAACTCTTAAACATAGGGTCCATTCGGGAGGTTAAGTACCCAGAATGGTTAGCTAATGTAGTTGTAGTCCCTAAGAAGGGAAACAAACTTAGGATGTGTATAGATTATAAAGACCTAAATAAAGCATGCCCTAAAGACTCCTTCCCCTTGCCCAACATCGATCGCATAATCGATGTTACTGCTGGCTACGAGACTCTTAGTTTTCTCGACGCCTATTCTGGGTATAACCAGATACAAATGGATAAGGATGACCAAGAAAAAACATCCTTCATCACTAAGTATGGCACTTATTGCTATAATGTGATGTCTTTCGGGCTTAAAAATGCAGGGGCGACATATCAACGCTTGGTAAATAAAATGTTTGAAAAACAACTAGGTAAAACGATGGAAGTTTATATCGATGACATGTTGGTTAAGTCCCTACGAGCAGAGGAACATTTAAGTCATTTGCAGGAAACGTTTGACGTTCTGAAGAAATACAACATGAAATTGAATCTGGAGAAATGCGTGTTCGGAGTGGGCTCTGGGAAGTTCCTCGGGTTTATGGTCTCGAACCGGGGAATAGAAATCAACCCAGACAAAATTAAGGCCATCGAGGATATAACGGTCGTCGACAGCGTCAAGGCCGTACAGAAATTGACAGGCCGGATTGTAGTATTGGGCCGATTTATATCGAGATCATCGGATAGGAGTCATCGATTCTTCAATTTGCTAAAAAAGAAGAATGAATTCTCATGGGGACCGGAATACCAACATGCATTGGAGGAACTAAAAAGGTATCTTTCTAGCCCGCCTTTACTACATACACCGAAAATAGGCGAGCAGTTATACCTTTACCTCGCTGTATCGGAGATAGCAGTGAGTGGGTCCTGGTCCGAGAAGAACAAGGTACGCAATTTACCATTTATTACGTTAGTAGGACATTAGGAGAAGCCGAAACCAGGTACCCACACTTAGAAAAACTAGCACTCGCTTTACTGAGTGCCTCTAGGAAATTGAAACCATACTTTCAATGTCACCCAATATGCATGGTGACAACTTACCCCCTTAGAAATGTTATGCATAAACCCGAGTTGTCGGGTCTATTGGCCAAGTGGGCCATCGAGATCAGTGGGTACGATATCGAATATTGACCTCGAACCTCGATAAAATCTCAGGTACTAGCCGATTTTGTTGCCGACTTCACACCGTCGCTCATCCCCGAAGTCAAGAAAGAACTCATGGCTAAATCGGGGACTCCTTCGGGAGTGTGGACTCTGTTCATAGACGGTGCCTCAAATTCAAAAGGGTCAGGGCTAGGCATCGTACTCAAGCCCCCGACCGGGAACACAATTAGACAATCTATTAAGACTATAAAACTAACTAACAATGAGGCCGAATATGAGGCTATGATCGCAGGTCTAGAGTTAGCCAAAAACCTTGGAGCAGAAGTAATCGAGGCCAAGTGCGACTCCCTCCTTGTTGTCAACCAAATGAATAGAACGTTCGAAGTCAGGGAAGGACGTATGCAAAGGTATGTGGATAAACTTCAGGTCACATTACACAAGTTTAAGGAATGGACCCTACAACACATACCTCGAGAACAAAACAGCGAAGCCAATGCCCTCGCCAACTTAGGCTCATCGGTCGAAGACGAAGAAATTGACTCTGAAAAAGTCGTGCAGTTATTAAGGTCGGTGGTGGAGGAAGGTCATGCCGAGGTAAACTCAACAAGCTTGACCTGGGATTGGAGAAATAAGTACATAGAGTATCTCAGCTCTGGTAAATTGCCATCCGATCCCAAAGAATCGAGAGCGTTGCGCACGAAGGCGGCCCGATTTTGTCTGGCCGATGATGGAACTCTGTACAGAAGGACCTTCGAAGGACCTCTAGCTATATGTCTCGGACCGAGAGACACCGAGTACATCTTGAAAGAAATACACGAAGGAGCTTGTGGCAACCATTCCGGCTCTGACTCATTAGTTCGAAAGGTGATTCGGGCTAGCTATTACTGGAACGACATGGAAAAGGATGCAAAGGAATTTGTACGCAAATGCAGTGGATGTCAAAGGCATGCACCGATAATCCGCCAACCTGCAGAGACATTACATTCAATCATATCGCCATGGCCATTTATGAAGTGGGGGATGGACATTGTATGTCCCTTCCTTCGAGCACCAGGTAAATCTCAATTTATCCTTTTTATGACTGGCTATTTTTCTAAGTGGGTAGAAGCACGGGCTTATGAGAAGGTCAGGAAAAAAGAGGTGATCGACTTCATATGGGACCATATCATCTGCCGATTCGGGATGCCTTCAGAAGTCGTATGCGATAATGGCAAACAATTCATTGGCAGTAAGATAACCAAGTTCTTCGAAGATAACAAAATCAAGAGGATACTGTCAACTCCATATCACCCCAGCGGCAACGGTCAAGCGGAATCGACCAACAAAACCATAATCCAAAACCTGAAGAAAAGGTTTTTTTACCGACGCTAAAGGAAAATAGAGGGAAATGCTGCCCGAAGTCTTATGGGCGTATCGAATGACCGAAAAAACTAGTACCGGAGCCACCCCGTTTTCCTTAGTATATGGCACCGAAGTATTGATACCGGTCGAGGTAGGCAAACCAAGCATCAGGTTTCGACACGCAACCGAAGAGTCCAACCGGGAGGTTATGAATATTAGTCTGGAACTCTTAGATGAAAAAAGAGAAGCCGCTCTAGTTCGAATGGCAGCTCAGAAGCAAAAAATTGAGAGGTACTACAATCGGAGAACTCGTCTCCGATACTTTAGTACGGGGGACTTGGTACTTAGAAGAGTCACGCCCAATGCCCGAGACCCCAACGAAGGAAAGTTGGGACCAAACTGGGAAGGTCCCTATGCTGTGTTGAAGGTCACCGGGAAGGGATCTTATAAGCTCGGGACTATGGATGGTAAGCAGCTACCGAATAATTGGAATGTGAGCCTACTTGAAGCGGTACTATTGTTAAGGATGGATCAATATCAAGCGAGTAAGCACAAGGCATTAGGACTGAAAAGCACGCGTTGCACTCTTTTTCCCTTCGACCGATTTTGTCCCAAATCGGGTTTTACGGCAAGGTTTTTAATGAGGCAACCATATGTCGTGCTAACATAGATCAATCATTCATCAGAACTCACAAGTCTCGTATTCAACTCTAGTGATGTTTCATCTACTTACTTCGATTTCGAGGGGGCTACATAAAGATCGCTAGGAATTAATGTAAGGGTCAAACGGTCAGGAGAGCCGTACCCGAATAGATCGATCTGTTCCCCCCTCCGTCAAACAAAGATGTACAAGCACATGAATATTAACAAAGTCATTTGGCATCTACATTATATTCTTAATCCCAAGGGCTTTTTCAATTATCTTCGCATTATCAATAATTGACATGACAAAGGATGCATATTGGATCAAAAGGGGGATAAGACGTAACAAGGCAAGCCCCGGAATCGATTAGTCAGGCCAAGGCCTTGTTGAGTCAACAAAACACAAAGGGAAGTGAAACCAAGCTAGGGAATCACCGGTTTATAAGAGGCCAAGGCCGAATTAAACTAAAAATTCAAAACTGATCGAAGTTCGCCAAGGCAGGACTTTCATTATCCGAAATAAGGCAAAGGCCGAATCAGATTGAAAGGGATTTAAATTTTGCTAAGGCATGACCCCGATCCATTCATAGACCAAAAGGCGTAGCTTACTGGTCAAAAGCGGAACGGATAAAGCTCGTTCTGAATTTACAATAAGGCTAAGGCCGAACTAATGATTAACCAATTCAGTTTGCTAATCAGATAGGGTTATCTCAAGGAACGGATTTTAGTCAGTCGGTCGCAACTTATAATCCTAGCTAAGGCTGGAAATGACGAAACATAAAAGTCATGAAACAAAGTCAAAATGGAATAAAAGATGTTTATATATACGATGAAATTCTTGTACATATCCGGGCTACAAAATATCGAAACAACATCCGTCCGAGCCATCTTCATCCTCTTCGGGAAAGGTTTGCTTCCTCATATCGGCCTCAATCTTTGTTGCCTCAGCAATCTCGACAGACAGATCGAAACCCCGGGCTTGAAGCTCCTCGAGAACGGAGAGGCGAGTCTGGAATTTAGTGTATTCGACCAGCGTCTTCGATTGTTCTTGGGCGACCTCGGCTTCGGCTCTGTATTGAGCTATCAAGTCTTCAGCGTAGCCTTGGTAGTAGTAATCACCGATTTCGCTTCCTAGAGCTGGTTGACCAGAACCATCCGATCTTGGGTAAGTGACTCAACTTGGAGCTATTGGGATTCGTTGTTCTTGATCAAAACTCCAATCCTCTCCTGTGCCTCCGAGGCCTGCTCTTTTAAGCGAGTTTGGAGAACCTCTTTTTCTGAAGTTAGAGTCTCGACCGTGTCTTTCCATCCGCTCGTTTCAGCTCTAGCCTCATGCAATTCAAACCGGAGTCGGTCCAATTGATCGGCCATGTGCTCCAGTTGGTCGACCTCTTTGCTACGCTCTCTCCTTATAAAATCCAGCTCGGCCCGGAGGCCCGATATCTCACTTTCGAGCCGCTGACGTTGGGCCCATTCTCGTGACATTCCTTCTTTGATTCGAAGGAACATTTCATGATGAAGCACCGAAGACTGTAGGGTGTATGAATTAAAACAATCAATATAAACTTAGAATCAAGACATCGGGCATAAGATAAAACAAACGAGGGAGCATACCCTATTCGATGCCTGCTGGGCTTCATTGAACAAGCATGTCCAGTCCACTGCATTCATTGCGGCTTGGTCTTCGTCAGTCACCAAGCAGTGGAGATAGCTGGCCACGTCTACCGGCGCGCCCAATACTCGGACATCCTCGGGGACGGTGAAGGTTATCACCCTCTTCCGATCGGGGTTCGAGCTCGGCGCAGGAAATTTGTCGGTCAATATGGAACTGACCGACACCCCACTCGTCTCAGCCGGGGAACTCCTTCTTGGGACTTCAAGCCCGAAGGTATCAGCCGACGGCACCCCGTCGAAGAACTCTTCAAAGGCCCCAGCTGTAACCGGCCCCTTGCTCGGTGTGTGCATTTCTGTAGCTTGGGCTGCATTCAGAGTCGCCTCTGAAAAAGAAGGTGAATGCACCATCTCCGGAATATCTGAGACCCCGTGTGCTGCCGCTCCTGTGTCGGCCCGGTTCCCGGTCCCTGCTCCCGCTTCGAAATCCTCTTCCTGGGGAACGCAAGTCTCTTCCACACTCGGCTCGGGGACTTCCCGAGGAGATTTGTCGTTTAAAGTTTCGGGGCTCTTTTCCCCTTCGGAATCATCACTNCTTGGTACTTAGAAGAGTCACGCCCAATGCCCGAGACCCCAACGAAGGAAAGTTGGGACCGAACTGGGAAGGTCCCTATGCTGTGTTAAAGGTCACCGGAAGGGATCTTATAAGCTCGGGACTATGGATGGTAAGCAGCTACCGAATAATTGGAATGTGAGCCACTTGAAGCGGTACTATTGTTAAGGTAATTTACTTCGTCTTTTTATTTTATTTTTATTTCGTTTATTGTTACTGACACATGCAGGATGGATCGATATCAAGCGAGTAAGCACAAGGCATTAGGACTGAAAGCACACGTTGCACTCTTTTTCCCTTCGACCGATTTTGTCCCAAATCGGGTTTTACGGCAAGGTTTTTAATGAGGCAACCATATGTCGTGCTAACATAGATCAATCATTCATCAGAACTCACAAGTCTCGTATTCAACTCTAGTGATGTTTCATCTACTTACTTCGATTTCGAGGGGGCTACATAAAGATCGCTAGGAATTAATGTAAGGGTCAAACGGTCAAGAGAGCCGTACCCGAATAGATCGATCTGTTCCCCCCTCCGTCAAACGAAGATGTACAAGCACATGAATATTGACAAAGTCATTTGGCACCTACATTATATTCTTAAGCCCAAGGGCCTTTTTCAATTATCTTCGCATTATCAATAATTGACATTGGCAAAGGATGCATATTGGATCCAAAGGGGGATAAGACCTAACAAGGCAAGCCCCGGAATCGATTGATCAGGCAAGGCCTTGTTGAGTCAACAAAATACAAAGGGAAGTGAGACCGAGCTAGGCAACCCCCGGTTTATGAGAGGCCAAGGCCGAATTAAACTAAAAATTCAGAACTGATCGAAGTTCACCAAGGCAAGACTTCGACTATCCGAAATAAGGCTAAGGCCGAATCAGATTGAAAGGGATCTAAATTTTGCTAAGGCATGATCCCGATCCATTCATAGACCAAAAGGCGTAGCTTAATGGTCAAAAGCAGAACGAATAAAGCTCGTTCTGAATTTACAATAAGGCTAAGGCCGAACTAATGATTAACCAATTCAGTTTGCTAACTGGATAGGGTTATCTCTAGGAACGGATTTTAGTCAGTCGGGCACAACTTATAATCCTAGCTAAGGCAGGAAATGACGAAACATGAAAGTCATGAAACAAAGTCAAATTAGAATAAAAGATGTTTATATATATGATGAAATTCTTATACATATCCGGGCTACAAAATATCAAAACAACATCAGTCCGAGCTATCTTCATCCTCTTCGGGAAAGGTTTGCTTCCTCATATCGGCCTCAATCTTTGTTGCCTCAGCAATCTCGGCAGACTGATCGAAACCCTAGGCTTAAAGCTCCTCGAGAACGGAGAGGCGAGTCTGGCATTTAGTGTATTCGACCAGCGTCTTCGATTGCTCTTGGGCGACCTCGGCATCGGCTCTGTATTGAGCTATCAAGCCTTCAGCGTCAGCCTTGGTGGTAGCAATCTCCGATTTCGCTTCCTGGAGCTAGTTGACCAGAACCATCCGATCTTGGGTAAGTGACTCAACTTGGAGCTGTTAGGATTCGTTGTTCTTGATCAAAACTCCAATCCTCTCCTGTGCCTTCGAGGCCTGCTCTTTTAAGCGAGTTTGGAGAACCTCTTTTTCCGAAGTTAGAGTCTCGACCGTGGCTTTCCACCTGCTCGTTTCAGCTCTAGCCTCATGCAATTCAAACCGGAGTCGGTCCAATTGATCGGCCATGTGCTCTAGTTGGTCAACCTCTTTGCTACGCTTTCTCCTTATGAAATCCAGCTCGACCCGGAGGCTCGATATCTCACTTTCGAGCCGCTGACGTTGAGCCCATTCTTGTGACATTCCTTCTTTGATTCGAAGGAATATTTCATGGTGAAGCACCGAAGACTGTAAGGTGTATGAATTAAAACTATCAGTATAAACTTAGAATCAAGACATCGGACATAAGATAAAACAAACAAGGGAGCATACCCTATTCGATGCCTGCTGAGCTTCATTGAACAAGCATGTCCAGTCTACTACATTCATTGCGGCTTGGTCTTCATCAGTCACCAAGCAGTGGAGATAGTTGGCCACGCCTACCGGTGAACCTAATACTCAGACATCCTCGGGGACGGTGAAGGTTATCACCCTCTTCCGATCGGGGTTCGAGCTCGGAGCAGGAAATTTGTCGATCAATTTGGAACCGACTGACACCCCACTTGTCTCGGCCGGGGAACTCCTTCTTGGGACTTCAACCCCGATGGTATCAGCCGATGGCACCCCGTCAAAGAACTCTTCAAAGTCCCCAGCTGCAACCGGCCCCTTGCTCGGTGTGTGCATTCTTGCAGCTTGGGCTTCATTCAGAGTCGCCTCTGAAAAAGAAGGTGAATGCACCATCTCCGGAATATCTGAGACCCCTTGTGCTGCCGCTCCTGTGTCGGCCTTGTTCCCGGTCACTGCTCCCACTTCGAGATCCTCTTCTTGGGGAACGCAAGTCTCTTCCACACTTGGCTCGGGGACTGCCCGAGGAGATTTGTTGTTTAAAGTTTCGGGGCTCTTTTCCCCTTCGGAATCGTCACTCAGTTGAATGGAAGGGTCGGTGACTATGACCTTGCGAGCCCTCATCTTTTTCCTGCCTTTCTTTTTTTCGGGCTCAGCATGACCGAGAGCCTCTTTTCTCTTCTTTCCTCCTTCTTTGCCCGATATGGAAAGGGGGCGAGGAACTGCCCCACCGGTAAGTGCCGACCTCAACTCGGCATCCTTCGAGAGACCTGCAAAATGAGTTTTCAAAAAGCTAAGTGATGACACCGATTATCTCAAATAATATAAACAAACATTGCTGAAGCTCACCATGATTCTTGGCCTCCCAAAGGCCTTTCGATATCTCCCGCCAGGCCCGTTCCGAGTAGGACCTTTGGGCCACGACCTTCTGGACCCACTTCTCTAAGTGTTGAATCGCGGCCGGCGCATGGGAAACGGCTGCATCTCATAGGATATACCGGTTAAGCATTAAAAGGAAAACGATAGGCGATTCTAAGTAAAGGAACACTTACGTTTCATGTTCCACTTTTCAGGAAACGGCATGCCATCAACAGGGATCAGATCGGAGGTCTTGATTCGGACAAATCGGCTCATCCAGCCCCGGTCCCTATCTTCATCGATGCTCGAGAACGGAGCCTTGCTGGCCCGACGAGCGAGTTTTATCAGTATGCCTCAGAACATCCGGGGACTGTATAATCGGAGTAGATGGCCGATGGAAAAAGGGTGCCCTTCTTCGACCTTACTCACAAAAAAGCGAAAGAGATAAATTATACGCCATACGGAGGGGTGGACCTGGCTCAAAGTAACATTATATCTCCTACAAAATTCAACGATTATAGGATCCAAGGGTCCTAACGTGAATGAGTAAGTATAAACGCTAAGATAGCCCTCCACATGAGTGGTAATATCTTCGTTCGAGGAAGGGGCTATCACGTCTTTATCGGTCCATCGGCATTCAGCCTTCACCTTGTCGAGGTATTTTTGAGTGATTGAGTTGATATACAGAGAGGCCGGCTCACCTCGGCCAGGTACCGAGGAAGGCTTCTCGACTTTGAAGTCGGAGCCTATAAAGCACCCAACCGGTGTAAAAGACTTCAAGGGAGGTTCCGTAAAGGGTTCCTCAACATGGACGGGCTCATCCTCTTCAACGAACTGAGCAGGTGAAGGTTGTTGTTTCTGAGGAACTGATTTAGAGGTTTTGGCCATCGCGATTAAAGTAGCAGAAGCAGAAGCAAAGGAAAAGAGAGTTTTTGTGATGGAGAAAGCTAGAAGAAGCAGATTGTTAAACAATGTAAAAGAAAAGAAAGAAATTCTTAGAAGGGAGGAAGTATTTATACTTTCACGAAAAGCGACGGTTCAGAACACGATGCAAAGAAACATTAAATGCCGCACGCAGAAGTTGCAGAGTTTTGCAGACAGACGGGACAGGCAATGATTTCCTGTGCCAATGGCCACATGCATCACAGCGCTGTCGTCACACGCCAACAAAGGGTTCTTTAGGGTTGTGTGACTTGATGCCTCTAACTTCGTGTCACGCTTAGTGAAGGTGTTGATTATTTAATCGAAGACCTCAAAGAACGACGATTCATATCGTTTTTTGTCCTTACTTTCCAATAAACGAGGGGACTATCTGTATTGGGTCGGATATAATCGACTGCGTAAGGAGGATCGGGCCCAGGCGCAATGTAAGACCGGACTACTTCAATCCGGGACCAGCAAGTCGGATACGGGGCTGGAGCGATCGAGATAAGGCAATCGACGCCGGTCAAGGAAGGCATATCTTGTGGTAAAAGGATCAGTCTTGACCGGATATCTCGTGAATTCCTGATATCTCGGCGGGAGTCATGATCTCAACCGTCATAGACGTTAGACCATTATTTTAGGAATATTCCACCCCGTAATCGGGGGGATTCTATCTTATAATCAGGTTTTTACCATATGTAGGGCTTTTCTTTTACCTATAAGAGGGGCATTTATCTCCATTGTAACGGACAAGATACATGGACAAAAAATACTAAATACTTCAGCTATCTCTGATCAGAATTGATTATCTCTTATTGTGTTTCATTTCATTATCAACAAATCATTCAACTACAGCGGTTTGATCATTCTTTTGCTTATTATATTTCAATTACTTGTCATTATATTTCACGTTGTATTGAATTGATTCATATATCCTTAGCACTACGAACAAATTTAATTGTTACTCGAATTTTAAGGGTAAACATACATACATATATACATACATAGCAGCAATATAAAACTGGTATGCATCCAAGAAAGTGCAGGTTATACGGACACTTCAACCTCTAGATTTACTACGCATTAAGGTAGAAAATTGCCATAACAAATTGTAATCCCAAAAAAGAAATTATATTCCCAATAAAGAAGCAACCTATCTGCCAAGTGATCCTTTATGACTTAATATTAGCCAAGAAATTGTAGACTACATAATGGAAACTTCAATCTCTAAAATTACTACAGATTTAGGTTACAAGAATCAATAGAAATCTCAATAAAGACTCTACCTTTTAGCCAAAATTGATCCTTTTACCACTAAGAAAGAAAGGTAAAATAGGCAACCAAAAAATACATGTAGTACTATTACACTTTTCATTGAAGGAATAAGTTGGAAACAGAGCGAAGCCATTATAAGCCATTATACATTTTAAGAATTATGTGCATCTTTTTTGCATTTCTGCAAAATCGATCACTTCACAAATTTCAATAATTATTCTTTTGTAGTTAAATCCTTTGATGTGTAAGAAAGATGATAATCACATGAGCATTATTTACAACCATTCTTATATAATTTAGCCCCAGCGAAATGAGAACAAAATCATTGATACTCCTCAAGAGAAATACATATAGAGATGAATCACAAATACTTAAAAAATAGAGAAGACACAAATATGTATAAAAAATTTAACAGAAATTGTAATTCATTGAATAATTTTCTCAAACACCTAGAGATCAAAATCCATTGATACTCCTCAAAAGAAATATAGATAAAGATGAATCAAAGAGATGACTGAAGAGGTACCCACAAAAAAATACGATTGATGGAAGAAAACACACTGAAGTGCAAACTTGACAACAAGAGGGATGACAGAGAGAGCAGGCATTCTGGATTTTTCTTAGTTGGAGATAGTGTTACCTCTCCACGGTTGTTCGAGATTTAGCTGAGAAGCCAGCGGAGCTTCCACGCGGTAAAATTAGAATCTACGTATTAAGCTATATAATCGAATTAATAGCTATGAAAGCTCAGACATGACAAAAGTATCCTCAAATTAATTTTTAATTCCATGTAAGCACACATGTTGACCATGAGATGCCTACTATTCCCTTTATTAGTAAGTAGTAACTTTAATGAAATTTACCAATCGACAAAACTGTCATTAGGTTTTTGTATCTCGCCATTTTGTTACCTCATCTCCACAGTTTCCAGGGGAAAAAATACTTCAATTAGTGTGAATAACATAATGAATTACGTCTTGGACTTTAGCTCTTTCAAGTTGAGCGCATAGTGTTTTAAACTGAGCAAGTGTTGGGTGGTGAAATTTATGTAGGCGCTCGCCGCGTTAACCCAAGGAAGTTTACACCTTTAGATCATGTTTACTTTTTTTGCAGGTGATCTATCTTATTTTTAAGATCACAAAGGAGGTTTACCTATTTTATTTTATTTTATTGCAATTTTATATATAGATATTCTTTGAGTGACCTGATAGCGTAAAAGTTATGTATATTATCAATGCATATAACTCAAATTCAAGGGCGGCTCAACATATTCGGTGGCCTAAAGCGAAACTTTAAAAGGAGGCCTTAAATATTTTTTTTCTAAAAAGTACTTCATATATTAATTTATTTGAAGATTATTTTTCTAATATTTTGAGATACCAAATCATTAATTATCAGTCAGTTTGTTTACTTTCTTGAGATCTTTTTAATTTTAGATAATGTTTTATCAATTTTTGTTTTGAAAACGTCCTTCATCTAATGAACTGTTAACATTATTCTATAAGCAATATAAATATTTGACAAAGAATTCGGTCTTTTATCTAATTACGTATATCAATTAAATCAATTAAAGTATTATATTCCACTTCTACTATTATTCTTAGCAATTTTAATAAATAAATAAAAAAGTCCAAGCAACAATACATGAATGACTATTATGTTTTAAGGAATATTCAAGATTTAAATAAAAATAATAAAAGCTAAAATAATAGAACCTATTCTAGATATTGATAATTCACTGCTTCAATTTGCCTATTGCGCTTTCGGAATGAACAAAAAAGAATATACAATACATTGTTCGACATACCTCAGACTTTGAGTTTTGACAAAATAATAATTTTCTTTGAACAATAGGGAAAAGGAGTAAAGTAAACTTTATTTTGTGAGAAAAAATAAATAGAGAAGCAGAATTTGGGTTATATATACTGAGTAGTCAAATTTAATTCAAAATAAAGTCTACATTCACACACTAAAATAAATGTGTTGATTTTATTACCAAATTTATGTCATAATTCACCTCATTTATATACCCACAAATTGTCTTCCCTTTTTAATCAGAATTTAATTTAATACTTTTTTATATAAGAAAAATACCAATAAACATAGTCCCTAATATTAGTAATAATTGAAAAATGGGTTGCCTTAGTGGCTTGTGCTTGGAGCCGGCACTGCTTAAATTCCATGTGCAAGCAAAACTTAAACTTTTTATAAATATATAAAAATATTGGAAGTGCCCAATCTAATTTTATAAAGGTCTTACTCATTTATTACCAAGCACGGAAACTTTCCCAAACAGTGAATTCCCTTCATCATGGAAACAAAGTTACCCTTCACCATCTTCACTAATTATAGTAGAATTAAAGCCAGGGGCGCAAAACGAAACTGTAAATACTTGGAGGACGAATAAACATAAACGCAAAGTTAGGGGGAACATACACGCATCGCGCATCTTCGTAAAAAATAGTGAGAAACACAACGGCTAGTAAGTAAAACGGTAACCTCCTCAACGGTCGAATAATTCGAAAGTACTCTCCCTAAACTAGACCCAACTCGTAACTTTGTCTCTCCGTCTCTCTCCCCTCTTTTCTATTTTTGTGCTATTCTCCTCCTTGCACTTCTCAACTCTCCCCTTGCCTCCATTGCTGTTCACATTCCACATATTCTTGGCAATTTTCTGCTCACATTTCACATACTCTTGGCAATATAGCAAGTGCAAATTCAAGATTAATCTAACAGTAGAAAATGTTGCAAGATATGTGGAACGCACCACCAGGTTTCAGACCCACGAAATCGGCTCCATCTTCTCCGGCTAAACCCCTTGGAGTCTCAAGAACTCGCTCTGAATCCTTTCACGTTGCCCACAAAGTCCCCGTTGGTGACAGCCCTTATGTCCGAGCCAAAAATGTTCAAGTAAGCTCCATATAATTTTTCTGACTCTCAACCTATCAGAAAATGCCCATTTGGATGTATGGGCGGATTGAGTTCCAACCTTTAAATCAAATGAGTCGTAATAGAATTCCAAACTCGAACCCGTAAAGTTCAAATCTTGGATCCACCTCTATTTAGATGCATCTTTTATTACCTTTAACGGAAAAAGTCCATTCATTTTATTAGCTGTGTTGTTCTGATTGGTTGGTTCTACTATGAATTGATGTGAAGTTCTTTTTCGTTTATACTTTCAGTTGGTGGAAAAGGATCCGGAAAGGGCAATTCCATTGTTTTGGGCAGCTATAAATGCAGGCGATAGAGTGGATAGTGCTCTCAAAGATATGGCTATTGTAATGAAGCAACAAAATCGGGCTGAAGAAGCCGTTGAAGCTATTAAATCTTTGAGAAGTAGGTGTTCAGATCAAGCACAAGAGGCTCTTGACAACATCCTATTGGACCTCTACAAGGTCTCCTATCATTTCATATTATACCCTTCACTAATGTGCAAAAAGCTTTCAATTCCTTTTTCATGCATTCCTACTTTTCAATAACAATTTGACATAATTGATATGTGCAGAGATGCGGGAGATTGGATGACCAAATAACGCTGTTGAGGCACAAGTTGTTTTTGATACAACAAGGTTTGGCCTTTAATGGGAAGCGCACCAAGACAGCGAGATCCCAGGGGAAGAAGTTTCAGGTTTCTGTGGAGCAAGAAGCAACTAGATTACTGGTAAATAACACAATTCTGAGACCTTTTAAATTCTTAGTGTTTTGGTCTTGCACAATAGTATAAGATAAAAATCAAGTCTTTTTATATATCTTCCAGGGGAATTTAGGGTGGGCGCTGATGCAGCAAAATAACTACATTGAAGCAGAGGATGCTTATAGGAGAGCACTAGTAATTGCACCAGACAATAACAAGATGTGCAATTTGGGCATTTGTTTGATGAAACAAGGGAGAGTTGGCGAGGCAAAAGAGACACTTCGGAGAGTTAAACCAGCAGTGGTAGATGGCCCTAGAGGTGTAGATTCCCATCTTAAGGCCTACGAAAGAGCCCAACAAATGCTCCGTGATCTCGAGTCTGAAATGATGAATAAAGGTGGTGATAGAATTGAACAAAGCAAGTTGTTTGATGCATTCTTGGGCTCTTCTGCTATCTGGCAGCCTCAGCCTTGCAAGGAACATAATAGCAGCACTTTGAGTAGTAATGCCAAGTCAATCCAACCTCAAGATGAATTTGCTAATGAGAACATCAATTCTACTAACATCATCACAAACCAGACAGTTCCTTCACTGCAAAAGAGTATGATGAAGCCATATATGAACCTCAATATCGATGCTCCACCATTTTATTCATCCAAGATTATGAAGGAGCCGAGGAGTACCTTGTTTCCAGAAGGTCTTAAAAGAACAAGATCTGGAAATGCAGCTAACTTTATGAGAAAAGAGTCTCAGGGAACGTTCACAGAACCAGAGAATAAGATGAGAAAACAGTCAATTTCACCAGAGAAAACAGAGGATAGATGGGCAGGGTTGCTGCCAGATAGCAAGGATTTTGAAGAGGCTATAATTGCTGCTGCTCTGGGCTCAAGTGAAGAAACATTCAAGCCTAAAGATAGTGGAATCCCTCTTAGGAAAGTTGACAAAAGATTGAGGGTTTTTCAAGACATTACCTTATCTATGAGTCCGCGAGCCTGATAACATTATTGATTTTTAACTATGATTAGTAATCTAATTGCATTTCTGAATTAAGTAAGATCATTGATTTTTAACAATCGTTGGAGATAAACTTGTTCTCCTTTACTCATACTTCCTCAAGGAGGTCGTCTGCAGTATGTTGGTAATTATTGTTACTTGGTGCCTTTGGAATTGAATTCGGACATCTTTTATTTTTGCCAATATGGCAACTAATCTTCAATAAAAAAGTTATGTATTCTTTCTCATGTAGTTGGCTTATTTTCTGTTCTCTTTCAATACTAGGATTGTTACTCCCCTAGTGTATGCAAAATGTGATGCAATCTATGAACAATTCTTGACAATCAGGAATAATTGAATAACAGAATTCAGAATATTTAAAAGTCACCAAAGGCACATTTTTTATTACTAATACATTTGAGTAAATTACACACTCAAGTACATGATAAAACATGGAGAAGATTTAATGAAACATGGAGCTATATTCAGTTTCCACTGTTTCTTTTTTATTGCTGTTCAGTTTCAGTTTACAATTTATTACTTCTAAAGTTCACCACCAATGTTACTTGAACTGCTGTGGCGAATGCTTACTAGCTCTCCTTCTGTGGATTAGATAGAAGAAACTAAATATTACAACAGCGGCTGCAACAGCAACTCCAACAGCCCTTTGTGCCACCGGGGTGTTCTTCACTGCTAAGGTGCCTTTTTCCAATACGGATCTGCCTTTTTCCAATGTAGATCTGGAAAATGATGAATGTGGTAATCCAAGGTCAGCGAGCTTCTTGTGCGACTCTTTGTAGTCCCTGAAGAAAGCCTCTTTGTTCTGTCACATAATTAAGTTTAAAGTAGCAGAACAAGCATCAATAATTACAGAAAAAGCTTTGAGTGAGACTGTTTAGCTAGAAAAGTTAACAATTATGCAGCTCTTTTGGCCACAGTAGATGTGCATACTGTTTTTTTATAGGTTGTAGATGTGCATACTGTTAAATTAGAAGAATGTTCTAAAACAGCATTGTTGCTTTCTCGCGATACAAGCAATTCCATTCATTTGCTCACTCATGATCTGAGAGCTTGGCTCGGTCATACCATAGGTTCAGTGTCAGGAATCTCACAGTAAAACACCTCCGTAAGTTACAACATATTCCAGTGGCATTCCCATAATGTGGGGTTCTATGCTTATCAAACCACCAAAAGGACATAATGGTCTAGTGCACAAAATTTCCCTTAGCAATCAATGTTGAGACGTGCTGGACTTATCATCCATGTGAGCTATAGCAGCTCTGATACAAGACCAAAAGTTGCAGGGTGGTAGATATCTTGTAAGAGAACCAAAGACATGGTCATGAAAAGATAATGTAGCTGGTCTTGCTGGTTTTATTGTGTTACTTTCCTTCTTGAATGACACAAGTTGTATGATGACAGTTTCTGATGTGTTGCAATAATAATTGAACTATGGCAATCCACATGGTATGAGCTATATTAATAATACCTGTGCATAAAGTTGCACATAGCCGCGGAATTTTGTATCTTCAAGTAGAGCTTTATCAGCGGGAAGAAATTGCAAGAGACCTGAATCCGGCTTGAGGAGCTCCCTAAGAGATCATTGTATCATTTGGGCAAGTAAAAATGAGAATTTTTCCTTTTAATCAAGGGCGAAATATAAAAGAATTCAGAATGTATATTAAATCATACACAAAGTATGAGTTGCCAAATTCAGGGCCCCCAACTCCAGAGGTCTTCGAATAAGCCCTTCTAGCCTGCAGCAGCAAATCAAAAAGAGGAATATTAAGACAAACTGCATTTATGTGTAAGAAATATCAGTATCTGGATGCAGATCCATATTAGTATATAATACCAGTTCGAGGCCTGCAGATAATGCTACTATATCCTTGTCTTCAGAAAGTCCGATTCTGTGAAAGACATACCTTAATTCTGTTGGACCTAAAAAAAGTATCAAGAAAAGAACACAGTAAGCGATACAAGACGTGCGGAGGAATATAGCACTGAGCCCTAGAGCACTCAGAAATTTATGTCAAATATTATAATTTCTCCAGGGTTGCTGATAACACTTGTAGCAATATTCACAATATTAGCAATCCAATCCAGTTCATGGTCACTGTTTATAATATTGAAGAGCTTCACAAGTTGGAATATGCTTCTTTTTTTTTTTTTTTCCTTTCTCAAAAGTTCTCCTAAAAAATAAATGGAATTGCAAGTGGAACGCGCTTATTAGTGCAAATCACAAAGAAAGTATAAGAAACTAAAGAATGTCATCTCCAAGATTATCGACATGTAACCGGATACATTCAATCCTCTCTATAATGACCTGTTTGTTTTGATATTTTTTGATTTTTACGGTGAATGACTGTTATATATCATTTGACGTTTAAATATTATTTGGCTGTTATAAATAAAATTTATCCAAAAATCAATTAATTTTTCCCTTTTTAATGTTACATTAAAAGATAAGAAAATTATTAAAATTTAAAATCTCAAAAGATATGCATATTTAGCTAGTTAAATATTGAAGAAAGCTAATACATTATTAATAAATTTACAACTAAACATATAAAGATTTAAACTCTAAGGCAGACATTTTAAAGCTACCTAGAAAATAAATTCTTTCAAGATTGATGGAAGAACTTAGTAATTATAACTTGTTTCTTAGATTTCATTCTCCCACTAGCTATACAACACTTGAATTAGCGAAGGTTTGTGTTCAAATTTTCAGTATAAAGGTATCCAATAGTTTTCCCTTGAAGACAATCTAAGAGCTTAACAGTAAAAATTTTATCTAAATATTCTTTTTGGAATTTGTCCAACAAAAAAGATATCATGTGCAAATTTTCAAATCTTATATCTTATGCAAGATAGAAGCTTTGTTTAATGGATAAAATTGTGTACATATCTACTGGGTTTGTTCTTGTTGTTGTTGTTGTTGTTGTATTATTAGTAATCTTAAAGATTCTATATGGTTGTTATAGAGGGGTAATTTACAAAGCATTCTGTTATAAATACGGCTGTTGCTGTTATAGGTAAAAAGCTGTTATAGAGAGGTAAAATATAACTTAAAAAATCGGTCCTGAGAAAAATTTGATTTTTATAGTGAAAGACTGTTATATAGGGATGCTGTTATAGAGAGATCTGACCGTAGATGCAGAACGAAGCAATAACTAAAATTAGGCATCGAATATAGCATAACGAAGTAAATGGAATGATAAAGCTTTCATTTATGCACTGAATCAAATCCTCATTAGTTTAACTGAAATGAGAGAATATTGATCAGCAAAGTCAACATTTTTCAGCTGAATAACCTTGTTTGCCATCAGGAAGGCACCCTTCATTTGGTGAAATTGATGAATCCTGGTATAAATTAAAGGTGGAAGTTAGTAGTGAAGATAAGTAAGTTCATTTACATGGATTAAAAATAAATAAAGGAAGTAATTAATTGTTCATCCTTCCTTTGCATACCTTTCTACCAGGAACAAATTCGATTATTGGACCACCAAGTTCTTTAACAGCAACAACCCCAGCAAGCTGCACTCCCGAATAAAAAGGTATTCCACTAATTAAGCAAAAGGTCTATTCTATAAGAACCGGTATATTCTTTTCTCTTTTTAAACACTAGCATGCATCTGGCATTAATTAGCAAACCCTTACTTATCACAAAAATTAAGCAGTCCCTTCTTCAAAATAAAAGGCAGCCCGGTGCACAAAGTATTCTGTACTCACGCAAGGTCCGGAAAAGGGTCGCACCATAAGGGGCTGTAATATAGGCAATTTACCCTGATGCAAGCATCATCGGTTGATTCTACGGCTCGAATCCGTGACCTATAGGTCACACGGAGACAACTTGACTATTGCTCCAAGGCTTCCCTATCCCCTTCCTCAAAATGGACAACAAATTATTGACACAAGTATCTCACCTGATAAAGGTCAGGATACGTGATTGTGGGATGATTGACCTTGATATTTTCTGCACTCCAGATAAAATATATATAAGGCATTAATTAATTAGAAGTTAGTATTAGCAAAAGAATCACCTAATATAAACAAAAGATAGGCGTTGGAGTATGCCGTATTGAGAAGACAATGCCAGGATTATCTTTGGACAAAATTAGAAAGGAAAAAAAAGTTGCCTGCTTCTTGAAAAGAGTAAGATGACTAATTAAATTCTCAACGTATAAACTTTTGTTTCGAAAAAAAGACTTTCTAATCCTAAGGAGAATTTTCGAATATAATCGAATGATCAACTTTTCATCTTCAAATGAAAACTCCACACAGGTAAACATAACGAAACATTAATTAGTAGCTGCAAAGATCCATTCATGTACTTTAAACTGAAATCAATGGAGTAAGAAACAACCGTTGCACTAAAAATTGATTTTATCAATGAGAATATAAATTTGGTGGTAAAGGCCAAAAATGAAGCTCACCGATTGCTGTTCTGAGATCATTATTGGCAGCTTGAGCCTTTATTTTAGCACCAGTACTAGACGTACTGCTTCCTGCATCATCACCTTGAGAATTGGCGGCAAAAGAAATTGAGAATTGGCAAGCGTACGCTAAACGAAGCAGATCACGAGCACTGTACTTGTTGCTGGCTATAAGATTTTGAAGCTCTATTCCTGCTCTCTTTATCTCATTCCTATACTCCGCATTTACTACTGGTACTGCCATTGATTTTTATATAATACTAATATGATGCACTGAAACTTTATATTTCTATATATATGCCAATAGAGGTTGATCGTCACCTTTTCTTTCAATAATTTAATGTTATGAAACGAGGATTATATATAGAGCAATAGGGAGCGGAATTTTATAAGCATCAAGTGAAGAAGCAACGAATATGGAACAACAAAAGAAACGAATTGGTTTGTTTGCTTCTTCTAGTCACACTGAACGTGAATAACATGGAGGGGGCAAATCCGGAAATAAACCGTTCTGCGTCCTTATTTATTGGAAAAATAAGGAATATCTGTATTACTCACTCGGTAAGGAATGAATATTAAAATTTAATACTTGCTAAATTTGAAGGAAAAAAACTATGTACGGACTATTTTGTTGTCAATAACGAACTTAAAAACCTAATATATTATATTAAAAAATTCTTTACTAGTGACAATGATAACTTCTTTAATTATTCGCTAATCCATTTAATAACTTGCCATCTCGTATCTTTATGTTCTTTCTTTTTTTTTTTTTTTTTTTTTTTTTTTTTTTTTTTT
>MCJB01051908.1:265122-306577 GCA_002018475.1 Nicotiana obtusifolia
TTTTTTTTTTTTTTTTTTTTTTTTTTTTTTTTTTTTTTTGCTGTTTAAAATTTCCTTCAAAATTTTAGTTTCATTGAGCGTACAGCATCAAGAGGAGTAGGAAAATCTTTTTAGAATATCAGCAGGGATAATAGAGCAGCTACTTCGATTTCTCGTCTCACACTATCATGCAGGTTTTTGTATGAACAAGAACTAGATAGTTTTCGTTGGATGGAGGTACTTGGATTAAAGGGATATAAATTTTTTTATAACAAAAAAATATTTTTAAAAGTGTCATATAAAATTTCAAAACTAAGGCTGAAATTACTCTAACTTGAGTTACCATTTCAGACCAAAATTTTCTTAGTTAAATACTCATAGGTGTAAAGAATTTAACCTGAAATTTGAAACACATTAGCCAAAACATTTCATGCAAGCGGAGCAGTAGGAGTCGTTTTATTCCTAGATAGTTTGCAGATATTATAGTATGAGATTATTATTATTATGTGATAGAATAACTTAAGCATGTGTTAGTAATACATAGTTTAATAACTTAAGCATGTATTAGTAAGATATAGTTCAACACTGCAAACCGACTGTTGAATTAGTTGCCCAAATTTTATTGGTACGTTGTTTCGTTATGAAATCTACTTGTTCAGGTTGCTTGCCGTGTTCTAATAAACATGTAATGACTAAGACATTCTTTTATACCTGAAAGAATGCCTTATGTAAGTTGGAAATAAAAAAATGCCTTACGTAAAATAAAGTTAGAAATATAATTTTTCAATGCGTAATGTGAAAGTATTACTTAGTATAAAAAGCACCCGTTTTATCCCTCCGGAATAGTAAATAATCCGTTTATGATGTTATAAGCTCCATTAGAGATTGGATTAAAACTACTCATTTTGTTTAAGTGAGGATAAATTTGATCAGTCAAAACTACCTCGTTTCATCCTAGTCATGCCCCAAATTTCCAAATTACGGAAGTACAACAAGCAAACAACTAGAATGGTCGATCGCATTGATGGGACTGAAACGATCCCTTTTTGAAATTGATTCAAGCATTTAAATCAAACTAAAGGCTATTACGATATTTCAATCGGGTTTTTGACTTGCGACTTCTCTCATATATAATATAAGATTAAAAGTACAACAGTATCTCCTATTTCCTTTTTGCAACAAATTATCATAAGTGACAATTAGTAGAAAACAGAGGGTTAAGAGTGTGATGCCATTCTGTGGATAATTCTTGTTCAATGAGGAATATATTTGAACCACAAGTGGAACTATGCATGGTTCAAATTCGCCCAAGGCATGTTATTCTATACTTGAGTAGCTATGAGCAGCACATCCCAAGATTTATTGATGAAACATAACGAAATACTAGCATATCATCTTTGCGGTGTCAGTAACAATCATCAATCTAGATATGCCATTGTAATTATGGAGCTATTCAGTTGCCAATTTGCTTTCAATTGAGTCTGCCAATGCAATGGAACTTGTGTGCTTGCCTATGCTAACTTGATTCTCCTGTTGAGTTCATAGAAGTAACTCAGTATTACGACAGTTGCTGCAACAGCAACTCCAACAGCACCTTGTGCCAACACCGTGCTGTTTTTTACTGCTAACTTGAAGCAAGATGAAGGTGGTGCAAATCCAAGCTCTGAGAGCTTCTTGTGTGACTCTGCATAGTCTTTGAAGAAAGCCTCTTCGTCCTGTCGTAGAAGAAATAAGTAGATATAAGCTATTACAGAAAAAGCTTTTGCGTGAGATTGTTTTAGGAAAAAACAATTTGTGAGATTGCCAGAAGTTTTGAAGAATAATGCAGCTCTTTAGTCAAATGGGTATGCATAATGGTTAAGTTGGAAGAAAGATTCAAAGAGGATTGTTGTCATTCATTTGCTCAGTAAAGATATATGAGAGTGACAAACCTTGGGTTGGACCAGTCAAGGATATACTATGTTGCAAAACATTCCAGTGCCCTTACCACAGTTTTATGCGTGTCAAACCATCAATAGGAAATAATGGTCTAGCACGTAAATCCTTAGTTATAATCAATGTATGAGAAAGCAATGAATAGCAACAGAGTGACAAATGATAGATAAATTTCCAGCAATTTAGCCAGCCTTGCTGGGTTTTAATGTTACTCTCCTTCTAGCATTATGTAATATTGTCTAGTAGTAACAAATTTAAATGATGTATTACAACAATTGACCATTAAAACTATGCACAGTAACATGAGCTATAATACCTTTGCATAAAGTTCCACATAAGGGCAGAACAGTGGATCTTCAACCAGAGCTTTATCAGTGGGAAGTTTCAAGAGACCTTCTGAATCCTCCTTGAGGAGCTCCCTAAGAGATCATTATCATTTGGGCAAGCAGTCATGAAAATTTTCTTTTAACAACGGTGGAATATAAAAGAGGTTCATGCATATACTAATCTTACACAAAGTATGAGTTGTCAAATTTCAAAGGCTCTTTAGTCCAAGGGCCCTCAAAGCCAGATCTCTCTGGATGTGCTCTTCCCTGTACACAAAAGAGGAACTTTAAGACAAACGCATTCATGCGCAAGAAATATCAGTATCTAGATTCAGATCCATGTATTATAATACCAGTGTGTGGCCTCCAGATAATGCCACTATATCTTTGTCAGTGAGTCCCATTCTGTAAAAGACATCCCTCAAGTGTGGTGGGCCTAAAAAGGCATTAGAATGTTGAACAAAGTAAGAGAGATACTCAACATGCTGTCGCTGAGAATATGTTTCAAAGTCAGAGCACTCAGTTGTAGAGCACTCTCAGAAAAACATGCCCAGTTCTTATTACTCCAAGGTAGCTTGGAGCAGTTTTGATAATATATACAATTTTTCCAATAGAATAATCACCAAGTCCAGTTCAATGTCATTGTTCATAATATTCAAGAGCTCTCACCTATTGGAATAAGTTATTTTCCTTTACAAAATGTTCTTGAGAATAATGTGGAAAAAACCAAGAAACATGTTAGGAGATAAAGCGATTAGCGCAAATTAGCAAAAAAACTAACTTATGTCATCTACAAGATTATTGACATGTGACCTTCACATAGAGATATGAAGAACCAAGGAAGAGTTTTATGAGTATTCAAGTTACTTGGGAGCAATATACTGCAAGAAACAATAATTAGTCACCATATATGGCATAAAGAAGATAAGTAATGTAAATAGGATAGGTAAAGCTTCGCTTAATTTTATGAACTAAATTATGAACTGAATCAAGTTTAACTAATTTTCGCAGTGCACCTCAAGTGCTATAATTAATAAATTCGGTCTGTATTGTTTCTGTAGTTCTAAGGCTAATCTTAAACAAGTAGTACAGGCTATTTTAAATTATTCTTATCCTGTATTCTCGTGGATTCTTTCTCTACTAGAGAATGAGTATGTCTTCCCCTTGTCGTGGTGATATTCAGCAGAGTTAGCAACCTGTTCTATCAAATGAGAAGAATCTCAGACGGTAAACTTCAGAGTTAAGATAGATAAAATTTCTGCGTTTCTTTACCTTTTATCTGTTACTACTTACTACCTTAATTTCAAATGATAGATTAGCTAAGCCAACATTTTTAGATGACTAACCTTGTTTGGCGTCAGGAAGGCGTCCTTCTTCAGGTGAATTTGATGAATCCTGATAGAAAGGTGGAAGTTACTAAAGACAAGTCCATCAAATGTACCTCAAGTTTAAAATAGAAAAAGGAGGCATATTTTCATCTTTGCTGTGTACCTTTCTACCAGGGACAAAATCAACGGTAGGACCCCCAGTTACTTCAACAGCAACAACTCCAGCAAGCTGCAGTCCCAAATAAAAAGGCAATTAAGCACAATAATCTCAAATCCCATAAAGAGCAGAATATATTTGTTTCCCAATTGATACTATGCATTTGGCATCAGTGAATTGCAACTAATACAACTAAAGCTAAGCAGAACCTTACGAAAATGGAAAACAAATCCTCGACACAAGTATCCACACCTGGTAGAGGTCAGCATACGTAATCTTAGGACGCCTGGCCTTAATTTCCTCTGTGCTCCATACAAAAAAAAAGGCATCAGAAGATAGGATTTAATATCTCTGGCTTCAAACTTGATTAAACTGACAAAAAAAGCACTTAATATAAAAACAAAATATAGGCATTGGAGGATGCTTATTCAGAAGACAATGACCAGTCTATCAAAAATTTAGAGCAACATTAGGTATTGTGTCCATTTTTCTTGAAAGGAGTAAAATTTTGATGCTAAACATAGAGAGTATAATAGAATATACAATGTTTTCAAGCATCTTGAGAAAAGCATGTGCTAGAAAAGCAGTTTTTTTGCTAGTTTAAATTAAAGGAATTCAAACTTCTCCAGAATGCTTTCAACTCAAAGGTAAAAGTGCATGCACTGAGAGAGATTCTCTTCTCATATAAAGAAAAACGACACATAAGAAACTGGTCAATATAAGGAAGAACTCTATATACAGAACAAATTACTGAACTAATAAACTAGCTAATCCATTACAGAATTTCGAAAAAGTAAAAGTCAAAAAATCAACTTTTTTCATCGAATGAAAACTCACACACAGTAAGCATAAGCAATATACTGTAAAACATAATTAGCTCTTAACATACAAAATCAATCAAAAGCATTCATGTACTTAAACTGAAATCATTGATATTATTAACCATCACATTCACAATCATTATCACTGAACACAACTTGATCATTTCCAGATCATCAGTAGATCTCTTGAGGTAATAACTATCGTAATTATGCGAAAAGTACTCCAGAAAACTAAAAGACTAAAAAACTCACCACAAAGATCAATTGCGATTTTGAGACCGCTGTTAGCGGCATGTTTGTATTCTACCTCATTTCTGATTGATCCATCAGGTCCTCCAGTATTTGTTGCAGCATCATACGTTCCTGCATCATGCCACCTGCAAAATAAAATATATCCCGAAAATATAATGTCAAATAAAAATCAATATAATGTCAAATAAAAATCAATTTTGATCTCCACAACATTTGAAAATTTTTACGTACGCTAGACGAAGCATAATAGGAGCACAGTTTTTGCTGGAGATAAGTGCTCGAAGATCTCTGCGTGCCTTCTCTATTTCCTTCAGATACTCTGCATCCACTATTGGTGCTGCCGCCATTGATAACACACGACGTTGCAGTACACTGATATCGTAAACTTTGACGAACGAAATTATGATACACAAGGAATATATAGAAGAAAGAGAAGAGAGAACTTTTTTGTGAGAGTGAATTACAGAAGCAATGAATATGGAACAACACAAGAAACGAATTGGATTTTTGCTTCTTCAAGTAGCACCGGTCATGAATAATATGGAGGGAAAATACCAAAAAAGGATAATCAAGTCGCTTTCAACAAGCGCGTTAAGGACACTCGACAATCTTACGAAAATGGTTGGCGCGTGAATAAACGTGGGGATTGAAAAGGGTGGGTTATTGTTTGAGAATGTGTTGGTATGCGTGCTATGGCGGGGGCATTTCTTATCTTTTTACAATTGGCTGCCCGATGAGCCTCGTGGGCTGGCGGATCTAAACGAACCCTTTTTTTTTTTTTTTCTAAACGAACCTTCATTTTCTGCGTCAGCTTATTTTGTTGGTCGCTAAACCAGGCTGATTTATGACCATTGCAATTTGCATGGTTTACGGGCTTTTAGAACTCCGACTCTGTACGACCCAAGAAAAAAGCCCGTATGAGTAGAGTGCTTTCCCAGGTTCACATACGTACTACAACACAATAACACAACGTACTTAGTCAGAGACGGACCCATGGTTCAGTGATTGTGGGACACTAAGACATTTAATATAAATTTATTACTGCTCAGAAATATTGATACGGCAGCATCTGTTAATATTTTACTATTTCTTGAAGATATTTGCAAGCATATATGAAGTTTTGCGGAAATTACCCGATGCCGGTGACCCCTCTTGTTAAAGTGTGTGTCTGCCTCTGTACTTAATATATTCTCATAGTGTGAGGTATGGGAAGAATAGTGTATATGTAGACCTTATTCTTACCTCGAGGAGATAGAAAAGCTATTTCTGATAGCTCTTCGGCTAAAAAAAGCTTCTCTCAGCATGTTTGAAAAAGAAAATAGTACTGAAGAATACATGTTAAAGATAATACTAAAGACAAGCACAGTAATAATAGCAAAATAATAAAGCAGTAAGAAAAACGAAGCAAGAGAGACAAAAGGTAGTTTAGAAATCGAGAAATAAGATAATATAGGAATAATAATAAAAATGATAATGATAATAATAATAATAATAATATATAATAAAAGGAGGAGAAAAAGACACTATATTAAACCAAGAAGCATTATAATAAAAAGCCACTTGGCAATTGTAACGACCCGACTAGTCATTTTGAACTCTAGCATGTCGTTCGACGGTTTGAGACCTTGAGTAGTGTAACGACCCGACAGGTTGTTTTGAGCTCTAGCGCGTCGTTCGGCGTTTTGAGGCCTTGGGCAGCTTCACTTCATGTATTATGACTTGTACTGAACTTCGAAAAGTTCGGAATGGTTTTGGAAGGAAAATTCTTAATTCAGAAGCTTTAAGTTGGAAGAGTTGACCAAAGTTTGACTTTTGAGTAAATGACCTCAGAATCGGGATTTGAAAGTTCCAATAGATTCGCATGATGATTTTGGACTTGGGCGTATGTTCGGGATGGTCCGAGAGCATTTCGGCGCTTATTATGGAAAGTTAGCATTTTAAAAATTTAAGAATTTCTAAAGTTTGATTTGTAGTGAATTTTGGTGTTATCGATTTCCGTTTGGGGTTCCGACCCTTGGAATAGGTTCGTTTCGTGATTTGTGACTTGTACGTAAATTTTGGCATCATTCCGGAATATTTTGATATGATTTGGACACGTTCGTCGAAGTTTGAATGTTTGAAAGTTTAAAGAAAGATTTTTATCGTCGATTCATGATTTTGATGTTATTTGTGGCCTGTCGAGCCTTTGGATAAGTTTGTATAAAGTATTGGGACTTGTTGGTGTGATTGGAGGGGGTTCGAGAGGCCTTGGATGTGATTCTGGGTGGTTTCAGACCAAGTTTGAATGTTTTGATGCTGCTGATGTGCTGGTGTGCTTCGCGATCGCGAAGGTAGTCCCGCAATCATGAAGGTAGTCCCCCGATCGCGAAGGAGGCTGATGAAGGGCCCCTGTGTTTATCTTCGCAAACGCGAGGAGGCTCACGCGTACGAGGAAACTCATGCAAACGCGGAGAAGGACCTTGTCATACTTCGCGAGCGCGTGGACTCGAACGCGAATGAGGCTGGGAGGGGGATGGCTGTGAGGCAGAAGGCCTTCGCGAACGCGAAGGGCAGGGTCAACTGGGCATCGCGTAGAGTATCTGGGAAACTGGGAGGAGTTGGCCTTCGCGATCGCGAGGCTTTTTCCGCGATCGTGAGGCTTTTTTCGCGATTGCGAAGAAGAGCGGGCCTGAGCAGATTTGATTTAATATGGGATTTGACTTATCTTCTCTCATTTTTTCACTTGGTTGAGCAATTTTTGGAGCTTTTGAAGAGGAGATTTCATCATCTATTATGAGGTAGTTACTAACACTTGTTGTAAGATAAATACATGAGTTACATATGTATTTAAACAGAAATTTTTTTAGAAACTGTGGGATTTGGGAGAAAACATAGAATTTGTATTTTTGGACTTTTACCACGAAGTTGGATATGGAATTAGGAATAAATTATATATTTGAGTTCGTGGTATTATGGGTAAAGTTTATCTTTAAACATTTTCTAAATACGGGCACGTAGGTCTGAGGCTTGACTTTATTGATTTTTCGAGCGAAGTTGGAATTATTATAAATTGTTAAATTGTAAGCATTGGAGTATACTTTGATTGATTTGCATGTAATCTGACTAGTTTCGGAGCGTTTGGAGGTGTTAGAGAGACGTGGAGCCAGTTATGGAACTTCGGAGAGAGGTAAGTCTCCTGTTTAACCTTGTTAGGTGAAAACTATCCCCTAGGTGATACAATTATTATGTGCTACTAGTTGTGGGTGCTACGTACGCACGAGGTGACGAGAGTTCGTACGTAGCTAAAGCATATTTATGTCCGGATAGACTTAGGACTTTATCTTGTAATATTTGAATTATTGAACTTATTTTGTTGGCTTAATTAATGGAAATTATAATTGAACTTGATTTATATATATATGGCCGAGCCTTATCATCCTTGAGTTGTTGGAAAATTATTTGAGAAACGGTAAAGGTTATATCCACTTGGTGCTCATATATTGTATTGTAACCACATGTCTAGTAATTCGATAATTTCTTTCCTCTCTTGTGGAACGGGCCGAACGCCTCGTCAGTATAATAGATGCATCTTTGGTTCGTGCCACTCGACCCTAGGTAGTGTACACATTATTCGGGATCGGGCCGTACGACCTCGGCATAATCGTGCGTTATATCACTAGCAATTCGAACATTCACGAGATTATACTTCCACTAATGCCTAGCATTTTATATGGTATTCCCCATTCCTTTGATATTGGCACTTGATATTTTTTGAGCTGTTGAGATAGGATACGAGATTGAGAAGTCTAGATCGTTAAAAGAATTTTGAAAGAATATGTTAGTTTCCGTTTTATCCCATTATTATGTGGTGTTTCATATCTGCTTACGATTTATCATTTGGACCTCTAGTAACTGTCAATGTCGACCCCTCGTCACTATTTCTCCGGGGTTAGACTAGATACTTACTAGGTACGCGTTGATTTACGTACTCATGCTACACTTCTGCACTAAATGTGCAGGATTTGACAGGTCTGTTGAGGAGACTTTATGGTGAGCTGCATTCCAGGCTATGTATCGCAGCCCACAGAGTCTCCGTCGCACTATTTACTTTGTCCTGTCTTATTTACATTCCAGACAGATGTTGTATTATTATTATGCCCCTTAGTAAATGCTCATGCACTTGTGGCACCGGATTTTGGGGATATTCTTGTTGATGCTTACGGATTCGCTTATTATTATCACCTTTTGATTTTATGTAATACTAATTATGTATGTACCCGTGATTTTAAGGGCGTAAATTTACTTACTTAACAAAATCTATGATTTTGAAAGTAATAAAATGAACAATTATCGTGATAGCTCACTGTTGGCTTGCCTAACGGCGCCATTGGACGCCATCACGACTTGTAGTGAGTTTTGGGTCGTGACAGCTTGGTATCAGAGCTCTAGGTTCATTTGGGTCTCACGAGTCATGAGCAAGTCTAGTAGAGTCTTGCAAATCGGTACAGGGATGTGTGTACTTATTTTCGAGAGGCTACATGGCTGGTAGGAGCACTTCCCTTCTTGATTCCTCATCGTGCGACCTGATTCCGTTGAAGCTTATGCCTTCATTTCCTTCCTACTCAATCTTATGCGACGTGGAGCACTTGTTATCAATTGGGTATCAAGGAGCTGTAGTGATACTGCAAATGTGGTGCAAGATGTTTCTCCCTGCGTATTTGAGCGAGTACTATCGTCGTCTTGTGGAAGGGGTTCTGTGGTTTTAGCCTTGTATAAGTATTTCCTATGGTTTCGAGGCTATGCAGATTATTATGATGTCCATGCGTTGTTATCACAGTGTTGGTGTAATGGTAGGGTGCTTGTTTATGTGTCGAGGCGGTGAATGACTCGAAAGGAGGATTTCTCGATTCATGGTTTAAAGGTTCGGCATTTAATTCTAGCGGAGGAAAGGCAATTGGATTATGAATGTTCAGGCTTTGGTTGATAGAGTAACAAGGCTTGACATTTTCGAGCGTGGTGGAATTCTCATTTGTGATGTGGTGTCGTTGTCCTTGTTTGAACGCATTAAGGATTGTCAGTGTTATGATCTACATTGATTTGCCTTCGGGGGAGGGTGTTGGGAATAGTGCCTGAGAAGCGATTGTCAGAGATGGCGGTGTGTAACGATTTCAGAATTGATTGATGTTCCAGATATTGATGGCTTGAGAAAGATGATCTTCGAGGAGGCTTAGAGTTAGTAGCAATTATTAATTCAGGTGATACAGAGATGCATTTTGATTTGAGCCGATATTTGGGCAGCGAAGCATGATGGAGTACATGGTGGGGGGTGTCTCGTGGTGGCTGAATTGCTACCTGGCCAAGTATGAACAGTAGAGGCCGATGAGTTGTTTAAGGAGACGGGTTATCGAAGTGGGAGTTGCAGAGTAGAGTATGGATTCTATGGTAGGATAGCCACATTCCTTGAGAAAAGTTTAGAGCAATTTGGGAATCATGGTGTACAGTGACTAAGTCTATAAATTTCATTTGGGACGACGACTACTGTACTGAGGAAGATTGAATATAACAGAGAGGAGTTTGCTTGGAATGAAGAGGGGTGTAAAAGCTCGAATATCATTATGAGATGTGACGTGAATTCGAGTTTGGAAAGGTATAGTCAGACTTTCAGTTTATGTCAATGGGGGAATGAACAGCCTCTTACAGTTGGTGGACGAGCATGGGCTCAGGAGGGTTTACTATTTTCGTAGTAGTGGTACCCAGTGCAGTGTCGTTGGAAGATATCGGTATGGAATTCCACAGGTGAGTTATCTTTTGTGAGTAGGTTAGCGGTTGCATGATTTTGATGAGGTTTCTACGAAGAGTTCTACTTACTACCCTGCAGAAAGTCAAATATGCGAGTGTGGCTGATAAATTTGGAATGTTCATGAAAAGTTTAACAAGAGATTACGAGAAATTTGGGCGGGTTAACGGTGCGAGATCATGGTAACTTAGAAGGAGAAATCTTTGTGGGTTTTACATTTATGTGATGGTAGCTTAAAGCTAAGTGGGGGAGCCCACCGTCTACGACTGGATCGTGTAGTTGTCTGCTTGTGCAGTTTCTGATTACCGGTGCATTGGTAGATTATTTATGACTAAGGAAAGAAAACATCAGGGGTAATTCGAGCAAAGAACTTGATGTATGTGCACTATATTTCACATTATCGATTCGTGTGCAGGTTTTAGGAAGATTCAGAGTTTATGCCTCTTGTGGATGTGATGTACAAGGAAGAGAATTCATTCGGTTGCTTCTTTGGGAGTGTTCATGGGCTAACAGAGCGTTGGAGTTTGATTATATTCGGGACCAGGACAAAGTGGGTGACTCTCAATGGTTGTTCTCATGGGTTTGAGCATGTCACCGCAGTGTCTAAGGATTTTGGGTTCATTGTGTGGCTGGAGACCGAGATTTTGCAGCAGAATGTGATGAATACTTGGGAATTCTATGTTATCATCGGGTATGCGGGGTAGTATTGGAGGAATGGGAGAAATAGCGTCGGATTCGCGGAAGGTCTTGTAGAATTGGTATACTAGTTGGAGATGCTATTGTGCACTTGAGGAGGGTATGAGATGGTTCGTGGGTATTGAGACGATGTGGTCTCGTGATTTGGGTCACTCGGGATGAGTGCTGATTGAGTTAGTTATGTTTTTGAATGGAGCTATTATTATCTCTAAGGCAAGTCAAGAGTAAATTGGAAGAAGTTGGGTCAGTTAGTAATGGTTTGAATCGGCATGATTGTGGCAATGATCAGTTCCTTCGGCATGTTGAGTTATACAGGTGGTTGGTGGTTATACGTGCGGGCTTGGAAGCCACCATAATTTGATTAATTTTGGAGGTATTTGATTCTAATAGCCTTGTTATGTGTAAATAGATCCCGGAAGAGTTGTGGTGGTTTAGACAACGACCTGAGATTTGTATTTTCTACGGTTATGGGAATTCAGTTGCGTGTTGCAATGGTTCTTCTGAAATGAGTTAAGTGAAAGGTTTCTAGCCAATAGAGTGCTTATTCCACTAGTAGTTCAGGGGTTATGATGCATCCTTATACTCTCGCGTAGCGGCATGACAAATGTAGTGAGCGATATGGAAATTGGAAGTTGAGGATCAAGGTTACGGTTCAGTTTTGTTAGGAATGTCCTGAGCTCAGAGGACCGAGCGAAATGATTCAAAAGTTCAGAATAAGCTGGCCTTATCTTAGTGTCACTTGAGAACAATGTCCTGTATAAGAGGCTTTGTGTATTGATTTGCGAATTCTTGATTTGCTTTATAGAATTAGTACAGTTGATGGTATGAAGGTGCAGACTTTACCACCTGGTGCGGAAGGTCGTGGGATCTTATCCCACGGGGAAATAGTATAAGTGTGACATGTTAGTCACTTGATTGCTAAGGATTGAAACTAAGTATGGAGATTCTAGTACTATTACTATTGTGAGAGTTTATGCCTGAAGACGCTTTATTCCTTTGGTTGTGGACTGTGGGAGTTTGTTCTGGATTGGACGGCTGCTCATGTGTGTGTCATGAATAGGGCCATTGGATATCCTTGAAGGGTTATTGGCCCATTATGGTATGATTAGAATCGGCTTGAGGTCTGTTGGTGGGTCAATGTGAATGTGTGCTCTACGTCAGTTCTAATGTGTTCATTTGGCATAAAATTTCTTACGGAGGAGTCTTCGGGTGTTGGATGTTATTTCCGTTGTCAGTTATTCCATGTAATACTCTATTGTGCGATGTGGATTGTGAGACAGTTTGATTATTCACACATTTTGTTGTGGTCCCGTATAGCTTGTGGTGTTATATGAGCAATATGGCTCTCGAGATGCAAGTCATTTATCGCACCTTAGTCGTGCTTGGGTTTTTGTAGCGTATGGCGCTGTCCGTCTCCCAAAATTGTATTATGCACTTGGCGTGCTTGTGGTTGATATTCGGGCATTTCGTAAGTATAAACATTTCGGCTTAATGGATGTTGCCTTATTGATTTTTATGTGTGGATCAGGTGGCACACCGCCACTAGTACATTATTTGGATCGTGTGGCACGCCGCACGAGTATGTTGTGTGGATCAGGTTGCGCTCCGCAACATTGTCATAGGGTTGTACGCTGCAACAGTGAGGTGCTAAGTACGATTCCTTATACTTATTTTGTGTGCCTTGTTTCTCATCTCTGAGATAGCCATAACATATGGTTTGGCTATTTTATTCGTTACGCAGGCTGGATGGTTATTTGCCTGAGTTCGTTCTTCCCTATGGGTCATATTGGACTTGTAGCTTGTTGGTGCTTTGATGGCGCTGTATGAGATTTTAGATGGTGTTTGAGGTGGCCTATTACCCGAACAGCTTGTACTAGGTGAGACGAGGTTATTGGACCTGAGATCAGTGCGATCAGATTTATGCAGGGTTTATTAAAGAGAAAATATCGTTATTTATTTTTGAATAAGGTAATGGTTCTTGTCAGGTGGAGAGACCCCATGATTTATTTATTTGGCAGGTGGTGATGAGTTTCTATGCATCTCTTTCGTCGTGGCAGTATTGCGAGAGTTGGAACAGGGCTTATATGTGTTCTGAGGTGCATTGCGGGCATCAGATTCATGAAATTGTAGCTCCTGTGGTCGGGGATGTTATTATGGGCAAACGAATTATGTGGTGCATGGTGTGATTTCAGCATAGGTGCATGATCATGTTTTGGTACAGTTGGCGGTGGTTGATATGATGTCGTACGCTAGAATAAAGTCTTGTAGAGAATTTCAGATGTTTGAATTTGGTTCTAAGGCTTGTGGGCTAAGGTAGCAGGAATGATCTTCAATCTGGCTTGAGCTAATGTGCTCACATGGGTTGTAGTGTCACGAGTAGGTGCACGAGATGCCAAACAGTGATTTTGGATAACTCCAGAACAATTCTTGGCACGTTTGAGGACGAACGTATGTTTAAGTGAGGGAGAATGTAACGGCCCGACCGGTTATTTTGAGCTCTAGCGCATCGTTCGGTGGTTTAAGGCCTTGTGTAGATTCACTTCATGTATTATGACTTGTACGTGTAATCATAATTGAACTTCCGAAAGTTCGGAGTGGTTTCGGAAGGAAAATCCTCAATTCGGAAGCTTTAAGTTGGAAGAGTTGACCAAGGTCTAACTTTTGAATAAACGACCTCGAAATCAGGATTTGAAGGTTCCAATAGGTTCATATGATGATTTCGGGCTTGGGCGTATGTTCGGATGGAGTATCAGGTGGTCCGGGAGCACTTCAGCTCTTATTATTGATAGTTGGCATTTTGAAAGTCTAAAAATTTCAAAAGTTTGATTTGAAGTGAATTTTGGTATTATCTATGTACGTTTGGGGTTCCGAGCCTTGGAATAGGTTCATCGTGATTTATGACTTGTACGTAAAGTTTGGCATCATTCCGGAATGTTTTGATATGATTCGGACGCGTTTGCCGAAGTTTGATTGTTTGAAAGTTTAAAGAAAGATTTTCATCGTCGATTCGTGATTTTAATTTTATTTGTGGCGTTTTGAGACTTTAGATAAGTTTGTATAAGGTATTGGGACTTGTTGGTGTGATTACACAGGGTCTCGGGGGCCTCGGGTGTGATTTAGGGTGGTTTTGGACCAAGTTTGGATGTTTTGATGCTGCTGGTGTGTTGGTGTGCTTTGCGAGCGCGAAGGTAGTCCCATTTTAGGTAGTCGGAGACGATCGAAGAGGCAGCAAAATAGGAACTTTCGATCAGGGAGAGCTCAACAAGGTCGAGACCAAGATGATGGATATTCCAAGGAAGATCGATCCCATTCCAGCCTCACCTTACCCTTTCGTTAACTAACCTACCTTTCTTTTCAAATATAAATAGAAAACCACTCAGGTCATCGAAAGCTAAGCGTGCCAAACCATCTAAGCAAAGTTCGATTTGTCAAAGAAGAGAGCCAAGACAAGCTCAAGTCATCCGGGATAAGAGAAGGTCCTATCCTAATAAGCCGGGGTAGGACCGGTCGAATAAGCAGTAATTCATCTTTGCGTAGATGAAGAATGGGCTACTTCCTCACAGATTGAAGACTGACCGACCTCTTCCGAGCCAAAGCTAAAAAGGAATTCGGAGCTTGGTCCACATCGAGAAAAAACGTTCGTAATGAACGGATCTCCGATGGTCGAGCCTGCCACGATCACGAGGAGGCTGCTGAAGGGGCCCTGTTTTTCTCTTTGCAAACGCGTGGAGGCTCACGCGAATGCAGAGAAGGACCTGGTCCTACTTCGCGAATTAGAAGGAGGTTGGGAGGGAGATGGCTGTGAAGCACAAGGCCTTCGCGAACGCGAAGGGCAGGGTCAGCTGGGCATCGGGATCAGGATTTAAAGGTCCCTATAGGTTTGTAAGGTGATTTCAGACTTGGGCGTATATTCGGGTTGAGTATCAGATGGTCTGGGAGAATTTCGACGCTTAATATCGGAAGTTTGTATTTTGAAAGTTTTGAAATTTGCTAAGTTTGACTTGGAGTGGATGTCGGTGTTATCGTACTTCGGATGGTGTTTCAGGACCCTGGATAGTTTCATTTTATTATTTGAAACTTGTGCATGAAGTTTGGACCTAATCCGGCATGGCTATTTGTGATTCGGACGCGTTCAGCAAAGTTTGAACGTTTGAAAGTTAAAATAAGGATTTTGATCGTTGGTTCGTGATTTTGATGCTAATCATACCGTTTTGAGCCTTTGGATATGTTTGAATAAGCCCAGTTGGCATGATTGGATGGGGTCCCGTTAGCCTTGGGTGTGATTCGAAATGGTTTCGGACTAGGTTTGGGTGATTTGTTGCTGCTAATGTTGGTTTCTGGTGTTGTTCTTTGCAAACGCGGTGGGATGTACGTGTTCGCGAAGAAGGATTTTTGGCTGCTGGGAAATTGTGCTACGCGAACGCGATAGAGAAGTCGCGAACACGGAGAAGGAGCTGGGGTACCCTATGCGAACGCGAAGCATTGGGCAGGATGGCCTTTGCGAATGCGATGGTAATCTCGCAAACGTGAAGAAGGTTTGCCTGGGTAGAATATAAGTTTGCAAAATCGGAATTTGGCTCATTTCATCTCATTTCTTCTATTGAAGCCGATTATGGGACGATTTTGGAGGAGCGTTTTCATCATCCATCATAAGATAAGTGATTTCTACACATTGTGAGTTAAATGCATGAATTATATATGGATTTGAACATGAAAATTAGTGGAAATTGTGGGATTTTAGAAGAAAACCTAGAAATTGTATTTTTGAATTTTGACCACGAAAATTTTCGGAATCTGGACACATGGGCTCAGGGATTCACTTTGTTGATTTTTTGAGTAGAGTTGGAATAGTTATAAATTGTTAAATTATGAGTCTTCGGGTATATTTTAATTGGTGTGCGCGGTGTTTGACTAGTTTCGGATCATTTGTCATTGGTTTGAGGTGTTAGAGAGGCGTTGGAGCCGGTTATCGGATTTTGGAGCAAGGTAACTCTCCTGTCTAATCTTGTGGGAAAAAAATTTACCCCGTAGGTATTATATTTGTTATGTGCTACATGTTGTGGGAGTTACACACGTATGAGATGACAGGTGTCCGTGGATATGCTAGAATTTCTTATTAGATCCGGGTAGACTTAGTCTTACGTCATGCTTTATTGTAATATTTGAGTTATTCTTGCATGTTTAATTGGTTTAATCTACGTTTTTGCCTGAGACTAGACTTGCGTAAAGTATCGAACTTATGATTTGAGATATATGGTGAGCTACTTGATTAGTAATAGAGATTATACTTCCTTTTACGGATTGCTCTCGTGTTGTACGAATTTGTCCGAAAGTGTCTCTAATTTCATAACACACACACACATATTCGTGAGTGGGTCCAGTGACCCGTCAATTCTCACTATTCCTATGGGATCAGGTTGATCGCCTCAGCAGTATCACTATGGTATCGGGTTGTTCACCTCTGTAGTTTTATGAGATGCATCTATGCTTTATACGGGTCGACCCTTGGCAGTGTACACGATTATGGAATCGGGCTGAATGCCTCAGCGGTACTATTATGGGATCGGACCGTACGCCACGACAGAAAATCGTGACATTACTCTTATGGGATCAGGCCGCCTCAGCAGAAATGTGCGAAATATTTGATAAGGAGTCAGCATACTTATGAGTTTTCCTGACTTGAGATGTAACCGTTGATTTAAAGTTGACCATTACGTATTCCATTTGAGGAAGTATCTGGTATTTGAGGACTTTGTGTTTATTGTTTAGCTGAGGATCGTATTATGTACCTATATCTGTTTTCTCTTATTATTACCATACTCATACTGTTTATACTTTTTACTGTAATTGATTTATCGGATCACTTTTAAGTGTCAATGTCGACCCCTCGTCACTACTTCTTTGGGGTTATGCTAGATACTTATTGGGTGCACGTTGATTTACATTTTCATGCTAACTTCTGCACTGATTATGCAGGTACTGAGACAGGTACATTCGGTGGTCGTCTTGGCGCAGCTGCTGAGGAGACTTTGTGGTGAGCTACTCTCTATGCTACGATTCACAGCAAACAGAGTCTCCGATCAATCCATATATTGTATTTTTTCTATTTCCTATTCTAGAGAACTGTTTTAGTAACATTGTATATTCTGGTACATGCTCATGCACTTGTGACACCAGATTTTAGGAGTTCTTAGTATATGATTATGGTTGTACCTGATATTATCATCATTTCGCCTCATGTTTCATTAATACTTTATATCTTTATGTTTTTTGTACTTAATTTTCTTTATTTAATGAATCCCATGATTTCAAAAGCATAAAAATGGATAATTAAGTTGATGTTTCACCATTGGCTTGCCTAACGACGACGTTGGGCGCCAGTACGACCTATGGTGGCAATTGGATCGTGACAGCAATTTAGGACAAAGTTAGTTACGTTAGGTAATAATTAGTTTTTTTTAATTTAAATTTAAAAAATAAATTATGCATTATGTATTGTTAATAATTAGTTATTCTTTTTGAATTGAATCTAAACATATTTAACTAACTTTTTTTACAAAGTAATATGCTAACAAAAAATTTTATTAACAATATAGTACTACTAGCATTTGATAATATCTATCTATCTATATAGAATAGGAGAAAAAAATAATGTGATGATGCCTAGTGTCAGAATAGATAATTCAACAAGTGTCAAATTTTAGGACAAAATTAGTTAGGTGATTTAATAATTAGTTACTCTTTTTTAATTTGAATTAATAATAATTAAATATCTATATATATTTAAGAAAACTATTATAAAAATATAGAAATAAATAACTTCAATCTAGAGATATATATAATAATAAGGCTAATTTGTTTTTTGAGATAAGAAAGTTTTTGATTAATAGTTCGTATGGTCATGCTATATGTATAAGATCATGCAACTAAAAATATTATAATAGATATAATTAAATACAAAAACATAAATAATAATTTTAAGAAATAAATAAATTATGTAAAGATATAATTTAACTTATTATTTAGTAATTTTGTGTAACGACCCGACTAGTCGTTTTATTTTTTCGATCCCAGTTTCCCTAATTAAGACTTTCTGTATGTGCTTTTACTATTTTATGACTTGTAGGGATGGTTGGTTCGGATTTGGAGGGGTTCGGGTTGAAATTGGAACACTTAGTTCCTTAATAGTGGCCTAAGGTGGCCAAGTTTGACTTGGGTCAATATTTTAGTAAATAACCTCGGAACCGAGATTTGATTGTTTTAATAGGTTCGTATGATGATTTTGGACTTGGGTGTGCCTTCGGATCGAGTTTCGAATGACCTGGGAGCGTTTCGGCGCTTAATGTTGAAAGTTGGTTCATTGAAGGTTTTCTAGTTTTTTAAATTTGGTTTGGAGTAGACTTTGGTGTTATCGATGCATGTTTGGGATTTCAAGCTTGGGAATAGGTCCGTGTGGTGATTTATGACTTGTGCGTAAAATTTGGCGCCATTCCGAGTTTTCTAAGTATGTTTCGGCGCGTTTGGAGTTGGAAGCATTCGGATTAAAATCTGAACACTTAGTTCCTTAATATTGGCATAAAAATGGTAAAGTTTGACTTGAGTCAACATTTTGAGTAAATGCTCGGAACCAGGATTTGACGGTCCCAATAATTTAGTATGATGATTTTGGACTTGGGCGTATGTTCGGATCAGGTTTCGGATGACCCGGGAGCGTTTCAGCGCTTAATATTGAATGTTGGCACATTGAATGTAATTCAGGTTCTATAAGTTTGGTTTGGAGTAGGTTTTGGTGTTATCGAGGTCCATTTGAGATTTCGAGCTTGGGAATAGTTCCGTATGACTTGCACGCAAAATTTGGCGTGGTTCCGAGTTGATTTCATAGGAATCAGACGCACGAAGTGTTTCTAGACATTTTTGAGTTTCATAGTTCGATTCATGCGTTTTGGCATCTGATTCGTATTACTAGATGTTAGTTTGGTGTTTCGATCGCGCGAACAGGCTTGTATTATGTTGTTTAATGTGTGAGTGTGATTGGATGGGGTCCCGGAGGCCCCGGATGCAAAGCGGATTGGACTCAGACTCGGAAACTTTGCATGAGGGACTGTTGGTGCTCCAGTTCAGGTGCGTCCGCACCTGGGTGATTTTGGCTGCAGGTGCGAGCTCGCAGAAGCGAGCCCATGATCGCAAAAGAGGCCTGGGGTGAGTGGCCAGTGGTCTGTAGAAGCGGAGAAGTTTCACAGAAGCGAGCTCGCTTCTGCGATGATGGGGCTGCAGGTGTGAAGCAAGGCTAGCCTGGCGTGGGTCGCAAGTGAGACAAGCCTTCCACAGAAGCGGGTTCACAGAAGCGAAAGCCCGTCCGCAGAAACGAAAGGAGGCATCCTGGGCTATGAACGCACCTGCGATGGATTTTCCGCAGCTGCAGCGTCGCAGGTGCGCCCCAGGATCCGTAGAAGTGAAAATCCCTGGGGCAGTGAGATTCATTTAATGTATGGGACATAGGCTTTTTGGTTCATTTCTTTCACTTCTTGGACGATTTTAGAGTCTTTAAAGAGGGGTTTTTACCTAGCACTTTGAGGTAAGTATCTCTATAAAAGATGAGTTTAATACATGCTTTTTGGGTAGATTCTTAACACGTAAATTGTAGAAATTGTGGATTTAGTTGAAAAATCTAGGTTTTGATAAAAAAAATAGAATTTAACCACGAAAATGATTATGGAATTGGGTGAAAATTATATGTTTGACTTTATGAGGTTATAGGTAACATTTATCTTTGAAAATTTCCGGAACCTGGACACATAGGCCTGTGGGTAAATTTTAAGAATCTTCCAATTTGAGTTAGGTAATTATTCTAATAGCTAAATGATGAACTTGTGAGTGTATATTGATTGATTTATATAATATTTGGCTAGTTTTGAATTGTTCGGCACCAAGTTGAGACATTAGAGTGAATTCGTGGGCCGGAAAGTGAGCTTTCAGACGAGGTAAGTCTCTTGCCTAACCTTGTAAGAGGGAATTTACGCCATAGGTGTTTTAAATTACTATTTGCTTCTAATTGTGGGGGCTACGTACGCACAAGGTGACGAGAGTCCCTGCGTAGCTAATCATGCTTAAGTTCGGGTTGTTTTAGGATCCAAATCATGAAATACTAGTATTGTTTGCACTCTACTTGTTAATGTAAGTGCCTAAATTACATTGAAACTTGGTAAAGGATTCATAAAGGCCGAATTTCACTTACTTTGAGTTTTGGCGGGTTATTTGACTGTTAATGAAAATTGTGCTTCCTTATGTATTAGTCTTGTGATAAATTTTAAATCGGATGTTCATAGAGTATTCTCTCTTCTTATGGAGCGGGGCCGAACGCCTCGGCAGTATAATAGATGCATCTATGGTTCGTGTTACTCGACCCTCAGCAGTGTACACATTATTCTGGATCGGGCTGTACGACCTCGGCATAAATCGTGCGTGTTAATCGTTGGAGCCCGAATACACTTGATATTATTTTTATGACTTGAGGGTTTATAATTTATTTTTTGGCCTGAAATTGATTTGGAGTTAGTGTGTGTTAGTTGAAGATTTTTGAAAATTACTATCAGTTAAAGAATCATATATTCACTACTTGCTATTATGTTATTATTATTATTCACATATTCTATGCCTATTTAGAATTTCTATATTTTTATTGTTGGCCCATAGTAAGTGTTGATGTCGACCCCTCGTCACTACTTCTTTGAGGTTAGATTAGATACTTACTGGGTACATGTTGTTTATGTACTGACGCTACACTTCTGGCATCTGGTGTTCATTCAAGCGCGCACCCCCGTTATCTTGAGGTATAGTGGTGAGCTGCTCTTTGAGTCTGTTCTACAACACCCGATGTCTCTCTCTTTTGTATTTACTTTCTATCTATCTCATTCCAGACAGTAGCTTAGGTGTTTTGTATATTCTACTAGTTGCTCATACACTTGTGACACTGGGTCTTGGAAACATGCTAATAGACACTTGATGGCTTTTAAGTATTTATTTCACCATACTTGTTCTTTTATTTATTTACGCTTTACTCTATCAAATTTTCCACTTCTCATTTACTTAATAAATAAAAATCAACTATTTTGAAAATATTAAAAGAATAAATACATGGCTAGTTCACCGTTGTCTTGCCTAGCAGTAACATTAGGCGCCATCACGGCCTATAGGAGAAATTGGATCGTGAAAACACGGTATCAGAGCATTAGGTTCACGTAGGTTCCACAAGTCATGAGCAAGCCTCATAGAGTCTTGCGGATCGACATGGAGAAGTCTGTACTTATCTTCGAGAGGCTATAGGGTGTTAGGAAACTACTCTTTCCTCATCTCCTATCGTGCAGTTGATGTTGTGCTAAGTATCTTTCTCTTATTCTCTCACAGATGGTGAGAACGCGTGCGGCAGATATACCCGACCGTAGAGGAGTAACTCCCCTTGTTGCTAGAGGTTGAGGGAGGGCTCCAGCTCGTGGTAGAGGACGAGGGCGTCCTAGAGTTGCTTCAGTTGTGCCACCAGTGGATCCAGTGGAGGATCCTATTATTGAGGAGTAGGGCGAGGTGCCTGTAGTGGAGCCAGCCCTAGTAGATTTCATGTCCGCACCAGGATTCCAGGAGGTCATGGGCAGTATGTTGCGGTTCATAAATTCTATGACTCAGGATGGTTTATTTCCAGCAGAACAACCACATCTTATTCTCTGAGTTGTCTCTCCATGAACTTATGATACTTTCTGTCGATGCAGAGAGAGTGCAGAGGTTTGTTACGGGTTTGCATTCTGGTATACAGGCAACTATGGCCGAGAGGTTGAGATAGGGACTTCTTACGAGCTGGTTGTGGAGATAGCTAGGAGGATCGAGGGTGTTCGTCAGCAGAGTTGAGAGCAGACATCGAGGGACAAGCGGTTTCGATATTTTGGAGGGTTCAATGGTGTTCCGACTGGGGACAGAGATCAATTTGTGAGGGGTCAATCTAGCAGGCCCACATATCCAGCACCGCCGCCTCCTCGGGGTGCTCTAGTATGACCCTATTCCAGCGCCATTCCAGAGAGCTCCTACCATCCACCAGCTATTCAGGGTTCCTCCAGTGGGTATTCGGGATATCAGGAAAAGACTTCAGGTCAGCAGTCCACCGTTTCGAGAGGTTGCTTCGAGCGCGGGTATCTTGGTCATGTAACGAGGTTTTGTCACAGGTTTTGGGGCAACGCAATACAGTAGGGTCAGCAGCCTATGATCACAACACCAGCTGCCACACCAGCTGTCCGGCCGCCCAAAGGCGGAGGGTAGGTGGTAGGTGCTGTCCTAGAGGTAAAGGCTAGTCAGGTGGGGCTCCAGCTAAGTTCTATGCTTTTCCACCCAGACCAGATGCAGTAGCCTCGGATGCCGTGATCACAGGTATTATTTCTGTCTGCGGTAGGAATGCCCTGGTACTATTTGATCCAGGGTCTAAGTATTCATATGTTTCATCTTTGTTTGCTCTTTTTCTGGGTGTTCCTCGTGAGTCCTTGGGTAATCCTGTATATGTGTCCACGCCAGTGGGCGATTCTGTTATTGTGGATCATATCTATCGATCATGTATTGTGATTTTATGTGGTTATAAGACTAGAGCGGATCTTCTGTTGCTTGATATGGTCGACTTTGAGGTCATCTTGGGCATGGACTGGTTGTCTCCATATCACGTCGTCCTTGATTGCCATGCCAAGACTGTTACCTTGGTGATGCAGAGTTTCCTAGATTAGAGTGGAAGGATTCATCTGTCAGTGCATCTAGTCGGGTTATCTCTTTCCTGAAGGCTCGACACATGGTCAAGAAGGATTGTTTGGCTTATCTAGCTTATGTTCGGGATAGTGCTGCAGAGACTCTGATGATTGATTCAGTGCCCGTGGTGCGGGAGTTCTCCGATAAGTTTCCTTCTGATCTTCCAGGCATGCTACCAGATCGTGATATCGATTTCTGTATTGATTTGGCTCCAGGTATCCAGCCTATCTCTATTCTACCGTACCGCATGGCTCCGAGAGAGTTGAAGGAGTTGAATGAACAGCTTTAGGAGTTGCTAGCAAAGGGGTTCGTCAGACCGAGTGTGTCGCCTTGGGGTGCGCCGGTGTTGTTCGTAAAGAAGAAGAATGGGACTATGCAGATGTGCATTGATTACCGCCAGTTGAACAAAGTTACCATTAAGAACAAGTACCCGTTGCCGCGTATTGATGATTTATTTGACCGGTTGCAGGGTGCCAGGGTGTTCTCTAGGATCGACATGAGATCGGGGTATCATCAGCTGAAGATTCGTGAATCGGATGTTCTGAAGACGGCTTTCGGACTAGATATGGCCACTATGAGTTCCTAATGATGTCCTTCAGCTTGACTAACGCCCCTGCGACGTTTATGGATTTGATGAACCGGGTGTTCAGGCCATATATTGACTCGTTTGTCATTGTGTTCATTGATGACATATTGATCTACTCGCGTAGCATGGAGGAGCACGAGCAGCATTTGAGAGTGGTGCTTCAGACCTTGCAGAAGAGAAACTATATACTAAGTTCTCCAATTGTGAGTTCTTGTTAGATTCTGTGGCATGTTGTATCAGGTGAGGGTATTAAGGTAGATTCCAGGAAGAGTGAGGCAGTTCAGAGTTGGCCTCGTCCTACCACAGTGACCGAGATCAGGAGCTTCTTAGGGTTAGGAGGTTATTATCGCCGATTTGTGGAGGGCTTCTCATCTATTGTAGCACCTTTGACTAGATTAACCCAGAAGGGTGCTCCATTCTGATGGTCCAATGATTGTGAGGCGAGCTTTCAGAAGCTCAAGGCCGCTTTGACTACAGAACTAGTGTTAGTGTTGCCTTCCGATTCACGATGTATACTGTGTATTGCGATGCTTCACGCATTGGCTTGGGGTGTGTATTGATGCAGGAGGGGCGAGTTATTTTATATGCTTCACGTCAGTTGAAGCCCCACGAGAAAAATTTCCCCGTACACGATTTGGAGTTGGTCACGATAGTTCATGCTCTCAAGATCTGAAGGCATTATCTCAATGGGGTGTCCTGTGAGGTTTACACCAATCATCGTAGCTTGCAGTATTTGTTCAAGAAGAGGGATCTCAATTTGAGGCATCGCAGGTGGCTTGAGTTACTAAAAGATTATGATATTACCATCCTTTATCATCCGGGCAAGGCAAATGTGGTTGCGAATGCCTTGATCAGAACGACTGAGAGTATGGGTAGTTTGGCATTCATTTCAGCAAAGGAGAGGCCATTAGATTTGGACATTCAGTCCTTGGCCAATGGACTTGTGAGGTTGGATATTTCAGAGCCCAGCCGAGTTCTTGCATTTGTTATTGCTCAGTCTTTGTTATTTGAGCATATCAAGGCTTGTCAGTTCGACGATTCGCACTTGTTGGTTCTTAGGGAGACGGTACTACAGGGTGTTGCGAAGGAGATTGTTATCGGTGAGGATGGTGTTCTGCGGCTCCAGGGTCGCCTATGTGTTCCTAATGTTGATGGCTTGAGGGAGCATATTCTAGAGGAGGCACACAGTTCTCGGTATTCTATTCATCCAGGGGCTACGAACATGTATGGCAACCTGATGCAGCATTATTGGTGTCGGTGGATAAAGAAAGACATATTTGAGTATGTGGCAAGATGTCTAAATTGCCAGCAGGTCAAGTATGAGCACCAGAGGCCAGGTGCCCTACTTCAGTAGATGATTATACCTGAGTGGAAGTGGGAGCGCATCACTATGGACTTCGTAGTTGGGTTGCCGTGGACCTTGAGGAAGTTTTATGCAGTTTAGGTCATTGTCGACAGGTTGACCAAGTTGGCACACTTCATTCCCGTTGTGACTACGTATTTTTCAGAGAGATTGGCCCAGATTTACATTTAGGAGATTGTTCGGTTGCATGGTGTGCCTGTTTCCATCATATCATATAGAGGGTCTCAGTTTACTTCGCATTTCTGGAGGGCACTACAGAGTGAGTTGGGGACCTGGGTAGAGCTCAGCACAGCCTTTCATCAGCAGACCAGCGGGCAGTTGGAGAAGACAGTTCAGATCTTGGAGGATATGCTTAGAGCATGTGTGATTGACTTCGGAGGGCAGTGGGATCGATTCTTGCCTTTGGCCGAGTTTGCTTATAACAACAGTTATCAGTCCTACATCAAGATGGCTCCATTTGAGGCTTTGTATGGTCAGGGATGTCGTTTGCCCATCGGTTGGTTTGAGCCCGGCAAGGCTAGGTTATATGGTACTGATTTAGTAAAGGATTCCTTGGACAAAGTGAAGTTGATTCAGGAGCGACTTCGCACATCACAGTCCAGGCAAAAGAGTTACGCAGATAAGAAGGCACGTGATTTATCATTTATGGTGGGCGAGAAGGTTCTCTTGAGAGTCTCGCCGATGAAGGGAATCATGAGGTTTGGGAAGAAGGGAAAGTTAATCCCAAGGTTTATAGGCCCATTTGAGGTGTTGAGATGAGTTGGGGAGGTTGCTTATGAGCTTGCTTTACCTCCCAATCTATCGGGGGTTCATCTAGTTTTCCACGTGTCTATGCTCCGGAAGTATCATGCCGACAGGTCACATCTATTGGACTACAACACGATTCAGCTAGATGAGAGCCTGGGTTATGAGGAGGAGCCAGTTGCCATTATTGACAGGCAGGTTTACCAGTTAAGGTCCAAGAAGATTTCTGCGGTAAAGGTTCAGTGGAGGGGTCAACCAGTTGAGGAGGCGACTTGGGAGATCGAGGAGGAAATGCGGAGCATATACCCACACCTATTCGATACTCCAGGTACGATTCTAGACCCATTCGAGGACAAACGTTTGTTTAAGAGGTGGAAAATGTAACGACCTGACCGGCCGTTTTGCTTTCTAGGTCCCCGTTCCCCTAATTAACACTCCTCATATGTGCTTTTACTATTTTATGACTTGCGGGGATGGTTAGTTTGGGTTTGGAAGGGTTCGGGTTGAAATCGGAACACTTAGTTCTTTAATATTGGCTTAAAATGGTTAAGTTTGACTTGAATCAAGCTTTTGAGTAAGCAACCTCAGAACTGGGATTTGATGATACCAATAGGTTTGTATGATGATTTTTGACTTGCACATATGTTTGGATCGGGTTTCGGATGACCCGGGAGTGTTTCGGCGCTTAATATTGAATGTTGGCGCATTGAAAGTTTTTAAAGTTCTTTAAGTTTGGTTTGGAGTAGGTGTTGATGTTATCGAGGTCAGTTTGCGATTCCAAGCTTGGTAATAGTTCTGTATGGTGATATATGATTTGCACGCAAAATTTGGTATCATTCTGAGTTGATTTTATAGGAATTGGACACGAAGAAGTGTTTCTAGAAGTTTTTGAGTTTCATAATTCGATTCATGCGTTTTGGCGTCCGATTTGTATTTTTAGATGTTATTTTGGTATATTGATCGTGCGAGCGGGTCCGTATTATGTTTTTGGATGTGTGAGTGTGATTGGATGGGGTCCCGGGGGGCCCGGATGCGAAACGGATTAGAATTAGACTCGACAACATTGCATGAGGGATTGCTAGTGCTCTAGTTCTATTGTGTCCGCAGCTTCATGATTTTGGCCGTAGGTGCGACCTCACAGAAGAGAGCCTGTGATCACAGAAGCAGCCTGGGGGTGAGGGGCCAGTGGTCCGCAGAAGGGGTGAAGTTTTGCTGAAGCGAGCTCGTTTCTGCGATGATGGGGCCGCAGGTGCGAAGCAAGACCAGCCAGGCGTGGGTCGCAGGTGCGACAAGCCTTCCGCAGAAGCGAAAGCCCGTCCGCAGAAGCGAAATGGGGCAGCCTGGGCTATGACCGCACCTGCGATGGATTTTTCACAGGTGCAACGTCACAGGTATGCCCCAGGATCCGTAGAAGAAAAAATCGTTGGGGTAGTGAGGTTCATTTAATATCGGGACTTAGGATATTTTGGTTCATTTCTTTCACTTCTTGGACAATTTTGGAGCTCTTTGAAGAGGGGTTTTCACCTAGCACTTTGAGGTAAGTAATCTCTATACAAGATGAGTTTAATACATGCTTTTTGGGTATATTCTTAACACGTAAATTGTAGAAATGGTGGGTTTAGTTGAAAAATCTAGGTTTTGATAAAAATGAGATTTAACCATGAAAATGATTATGGAATTGGGTGAAAATTATATATTTGATTTTGTGAGGTTATGGGTAATTTTTATCTTCGAAAATTTCCGGAACCTTAACACGTGGGCCCCAGGGATGAATTTTAAGAATCTTCCATTTGGGTTGGTTAATTACTCTAATAGCTAAATTATGAACTTGTGAGTGTATATTGATTAATTTATATAATATTTGGCTAGCTTCAGATTGTTCGGCACCAAGTTGAGACTTTAGAGTGAATTTTTGGGCCGAAAAGTGAGCTTTGAGACGAGGTAAGTCTCTTGCCTTACCTTGTAAGAGGGAATTTATCCCATAGGTATTTTATATTACTATTTACTTCTAATTGTGGGGGCTACGTACGCACAAGGTGACGAGAGTCCGTGTGTAGCTACTAATCATGCTTAAGTTCGGGTAGTTTTAGGATCCAAACCATGAAATACTTGTATTGTTTGCACTCTACTTGTTAATGTAAGTACCTATATTATATTGAAACTTGATAAAGGATTCGTTAAGGTCGAATTTCACTTACTTTGAGTTTTGGCGGGTTATTTGACCGTTAATAGTGGTGAGCTGCTCTTTGAGTTCGTTCTGCAGCACCCGTCGTCTCTCTCTTTTGTATTTACTTTCTGTCTATCTTATTTTAGACTATAGCTTAGGTGTTTTGTATATTCTACTAGTTGCTTGTACACTTGTGACACCGGGTCTTAGAAATATGCTAGTAGACACTTGATGGCTTTTGAGTATTTATTTCACCATACTTGTTCTTTTATTTGTTTACGGTTTACTTTATCAAATTTTTCACTTCTCATTTACTTAATAAATAAAAATCAACTGCTTTACACGAACGCGAAGAGGGGTCCGTGATCGCGAAGGTTGGCCTGGCAGTGCTTCGCGAATGCGGAGGCCCAACCGCGATCGCGATGGGGTAATGGAGGAAACTGAGCAGGAGGGCTTTGGCCTAGACGAACGCGACTTGGGAATCGCGAATGCGGGAGGCCGGGCAGTGATGCAATGTGAACGCGAAGGAAGTTTTTTGTGCAGTGGCCTTTTGACCTATGCAATCACGAGGCATTTTCCGTGATCCTGAACAAGCGATCACTAGGTAGACTTGAATTTTAATACGGGACTTAGTCTCTTATCTCTTATTTTCCACTTGATCTTGGGCGATTTTGAGAGCATTTTGTAGGGGATTTTACTCAACATCAAGAGGTAAGTGATCCATATCAATTCTTGAGTAAAATACACGGACTATGAGTAGATGTTACATGAAATTAAGGGAAAAATTATGGAATTTTTTTGGAACCTAGGATTAGGTAAAAACAAATAACATTTGACCACGAAATTGATTATGTAACTGGGAATAAATTATATATTTAAATTTCTGAGGTCTTGGGTAATATTTATATTCAAAAATGTTCGGAATCTGGGCATCTGGGCACCAGGGTGATTTTTATGAACTTCACGGATTTGGTTGGGAAATTAGATTAATAGCTAAATAATGAACTTTTGAGCAGTGGCGACCCCAAACCCCCTATGTAGGATGTCGTGACGACACCTAGTCTCTAATACTAAGTAAGCCTAGCAATATGCAGAAACATCTAATAAGAACTTAAAATTTCAAAATTTCAACAATCTCACCAATAGACTATAAGCTCAATACATACAATTTTCCCAAAACCTGGTGAGATATAAGTCACAAGCTCTAGATATAATGCTGAACAATCCTATACATCATTGTCTATCAAAAATATAAAGAAATAAGGAAAAACAGGGTAGAAGGGAACTCTGAAGCCTGCGGACGCTGGCAGTTGTACCTTGAAGTCTCCAAGCAGCAATGCAACGCACTAATACCGAGGCTGATAGAATGTACCCGGATCTGCACAAAACATGTGCAGAAGCATAATATGAGTACACGACAACGGTACTAGTAAGTGCCAAGCCTAACCTCGGTAGAATAGCGATGAGGATGGGTCAAGGCTCCACTGGAGACAATAAGAACCAAGACAGAGTTAATATGATATAATGAAAATGATAGGGAAGTGGACAATAAAGAATTACGGGAAATAACAACAAGGAATCAAGGAAAAGCTAATACAACACGAACGGAAAACAAGAATTTTACATGTTAAGGAAAACAAGAACCAAACAATACAGCAAATAAAGAATATCAACAGAGGTACTCTCGAGGTACCGCGTCGTAGTCCCAAATCATAAAAACAAATCACAGTCTTTGCTTATATCACCGCGAGAGCTTTTATATTTGTTGTTTTAAAAATCATTTTCCCGAAATAGCATCCCGTGTTTTAGCCCACCCTATCACACCGCATGACTTCTAGTAGTTCCCCTACTAGCCACGTATATCAAGCCCACCTTATCTCATTGCATGCGTTTCAACACCCAGACATTATACCACCGCATGCTTATCAATAACAACCGCTCGGCAGAAACCTCGTGCAGACAATAACAACCCCATGACAGAAACCTCGAGCTACAATAACAACAAAACGATAGAAACCTCGTGCAAACAACCAAACAATCATCTCAACAATAACGAGAAATCCAAAACACAACAACTGAACAAATGATATTCCAAGGATAGAAATTTCAAGTAAGGAATTCCCACAGTTAAGTAATGAATACGGAAATCAAGAAAAGCAAGTAATTCAACTAAACATGTGATACAAGTTGCAAATAGGAGATAAGACAAGTAGACATGTAAAATTAGGCTAAACATGATGACTATAATGTGCTAACGTAACTCAATTAAGGTATGGAAAGGAAACTACGTAGCAAAAACCGGAATTTCATCATTTAGCCCGTGTCCGCACTCATCACTTTGCGTACACAGCCTTCACATATCACACCAAAATACCAAATCCTAAGGGGAATTTCTCCCACACAAGGTTAGACAAGTCAGTTAAGTCAAACCACGCTCAATCAATCAATTAGAAGGCCTTTCCTTCGACTTTTTAACTCCAAACGGCTTGAATCTAGCCAAAACCGTTTCATACTATAAATATAACTATAGGAAACTAATTTAAATAATAAAATAATTCTTAGCTAAGAATTAAAAAATCGCTCAAAAAGTCGACCTGGGCCCACGTCTCGGAACCCGACCAAAATTATAAAATTGAAAACCCATTCGATATCGAGTCCAACAATACAAGAATTATCCAAATTCGACCTCATTTAGCCTTCCAAAACCTAAAATCTTGGTCTAAGAACTTCTACACTTTTTTTCCAAATTTTAAACTCCAAAATCAAAATTAAAAGGTGTAATTAACAGTAGATACATGGGAATTAATAAAAAACGATTCAAGAATCCTTATCCAAATGCTTCCTCTGAGAATCCCTCAGAATCTTGCCTCAATCCGAGCTCTCAAAGTCCCAAATTGAAAATGAAATCAAATCGTCGATTTTTTCCCTTTTTTGCCGAGCGACTTCCGTATCGGCGGCCTTTGGGTCGCTTCTGCGGTGCCACACCTTCGGAAAAACCATCGAGGTGCGGTCCTAACTTAAATCTAGGGTTTTCGCTTCTGCGGATGTGGGCTCGCTTCTTCGAGACCGCTTCTGCAGGGGAAAAGGATCGCACCTGCGATCAAGCCCCAAGGTTGTTTCCCTAGTTCCGCTTCTGCGAGGGAACTTCCGCATCCACGAGTCCGCTCCTGCGGACACATGATCGCACCTCCAATCCCATCTAGGCTAGACCAAACACATTTTCGAGCCCGCACCTGCGGCCAATCCCTCCGCAGGTGCGAAGACACCAGAATTAGCCCAGCACCAGCAAATTCCCTAAGTCCAAAAAATGATCCGATTTCTATCCGATTCACATCCGGGGCCCCCGGGACCCGGTCCGAATATACCAACAAGTTTCAAAACACATAACGGACCGACTCGAGGCCACAACTCACATCAAACAACTTCATAAACACAAATCAGACCCCAATTTAAGCCTAATAAACTTATGAACTTCCAAATTACGAAACCAACGCCGATTCATACCAAAGCAACTCCGATTAACCCCAAATTGCACACAAGTCGTAGTTGGCATTACGGACCTATTCCAACTTCTGGAATCGGGATCCGACCCTGATATTAAAAAGTCCACTCCCCGTCAAACTTCCCAAAAATCTTCCAACTTTCCAACTTTGGCCAATTAACGTCGAAATGACTTTTGGACCTCCAAATCAACAAGTTGCACATTCTTGTAAGACCAATGTTATGTAAAATCCCCGTAGACCCTTACATTCGAGGACGAATGTTCGTAAGGGGGGGAGAATTTTACAACCAGTAAATTCGTATGTTAGATTTCGTGGTAAGAAAGTTTATATATAAGAGCCTAAGAACCGGAAAAGAGTTAAAAAGACAAGAAAAAGGACAACAGTCGTCGCAAAGTATGGAATGCTATCGCATAACCCACATGCGAGCCGCATTTTTACATGCTGAGATCGCAGAACAACACAGAGACTTGGGCTAGGACTTATGTCAAAAATGCGGTCGACTATGCTATCGCATTTCTGGTATGCGAACCGCATTTTGAACATAAGGTATCGCAAACTGGAACAGAGTTCTGGGCAGAAATCTATGTCAAGAATGCGGTCCAAGAATGCGATCGCATTTCTTACATGCGAGCCGCAAATCTGTCCTTCTGTGTCGCAGAGTGTAATAGATTTCCGTGCCATGGTTCGCGTCCAAAATGCGAACCGCATGTTGACTATGCGACGAAAATGCTATCGCAAACCTGTAAGCGTCAGACACGTGTATCACTTATTGATTGACCTATAAAAAGGACCTAGACCCGTTATTTCTTCATTTTCTGAAACCCCAAAGCCAAGAAAAGCCACCTGCGACCCCTTCTCCAAATTCCACACAAGCTCTAAGCAGATTCCCCTCTTCTTCAAGCTCAAACTGAGAGAAAAATCTAAAGATTGAAGAAATAAAGAAAGACCCAAACTGATTTTCTCTCTCTTTCAAGCCCTAATTGAGAGTAAGACCTAGAAGTTGAAGAATCAAGGAAAAAAGGGCTGAGATATCCAACATGCAAGGTAAGTTACTGCTCTCTCCTACATTATTTCTCTTGGGGATTCTTGGTAAATCCATTCTATGCATGTAAGAACTCATAGGATAGTGAATGGAAGCCATAGGTTCAAGTTAATTATTGCTAACGGATTGGGTTATGGTTGTTTTGGGTTGTTGTTAAGCTGCATGTGTTACTACTATGTTTGTGAAGTTTTAGAGGAAAAAGGGTGTGGAGAAACACCATATAGAACTAAGGTTGTGATTAGTAATAACTATACCGGTTAAAGGAAAATGATAGAATCGTTTCTTCTATTGTAGACTAAGGAGTTGTAACGATTGCATAGCTTGAGGATTGGTGCAGTATATACCAAGTACGTAAGATCATCCCTTTGCTTCTTTTGCACGACTCCGTCTATACATGATACAATGAACGAGCCCCAAAGATACTCTATTCTTAGAAGCTAGGAGAGCGTATATTGTTTCCCCTCTTATGGGAGGATTGATATGTTATTATTTCTTCGACCTTACGTCACCATGATAGTATGATTCATATGAGTCCAGCATGCATTATCTATTTTACTTTACCGCGCCGCGCTATAGTCGGCCAGGCAGGCACCTATTGTGCAAATATATATTTTACTCTACTTAGTCGCGCTATAGCGACAACTATTTTACCTTACCGCGCCGCGCTATAGTCGGCCGGGCAGGCACCTATTGTGCAACCACTGATTAGTTGGGTATGATGATGAGGAGGCCCACAGAGGCGTATGTATATGATGATGATGAAGCCCACAGAGGCATATATATATATATATATATATATGCACGTCAGGCAGGACATGGTTAGTCGCCCACAGAGGCATTCCGATGGTACAGGTTGTATGTTTCTTATCTTGATGCATATTACTGTTCTTATATTATGTTTCCTGTCTTACATACTCAGTACATTATTTGTATTGACGTCCTTTATTTGTGGACGTTGTATGTCGTGCTGCAGGTCCGGGCAGACAGATAGACGAGGCTCCCCCACCACAGTAGGCTATCCAGTTCAGCGGATATTGGCGAGATCCATCCTTCGGACTTGCCACAGTCTTGGTATGCATTTTGGTTATAGGCATTATGGGCATGTCGGGGCCCTGTTCCGACATAGGTTGCATTACATATGTTTCAGTAGAGGCTCATAGACAATAGACAGTGGGTTGACTTATGTACAGTTGGATTGCCTTGTTGGCAAATGTATCTTTGTTGTATAGTTTTGCATGACGACCGTGTCGGCCATGGTATATTATATATGTATGTATATTCACGTCGTGGTACGGTATTCCTGTTGATAAGTACGAAATGTGTTGTTAGCGGAAGGTCTGAGCTAATTATGATTATTGTTGTTATTCATACGTGTACTCATCGGCTTTATAAATAACAAAGAAAGTAAGATAGCAGCTATGCCGTCACTCGGCGAGTAGGGTCTGGGTGCCCGTCGCGGCCCTCCGGGTTGGGTCGTGACAGTAAGTCTCTTGCCTAACCTTATAAGAGGGAACTTACCACATTATGTGTTTTAAATTACTATTTTCTTCTAATTGTGGGTCTACATGCGCACGAGGTGACGAGAGCCCGTGCGTAGCTACAAATCATGCTTAAGTCCGGTAGTTTTAGGACCCAAATCATGAAATACTTGTATTATTTGCACTCTACTTGTTAATTTAATGGCCTAAATTATATTGAAACTTGATAAAGATTTCATAAAGACTGAATTTCACTTACTTTGAGTTTTGGCGGGTTACTTGACCGTTAATAGAAATTGTGCTTCCTTGTGTATTAGTCTTGTGATAACTTTTAAATTGGATGTTCATAGAATATTTTCTCTTTTTATTGAGCGAGCCCAATGCCTCGACAGTATAATAGATGCATTTATGGTTCGTGTTATTCGACCCTCGGCAGTGTACACATTAGTCTGGATCGGATCGTACGATCTCGGCGTAAATCGTGCGTGATAATGCTTGGAGCCCGAATAAATTTGATATTATTTTTATGACTTGAGAGGTTATAATTTATTTAATGGCCTGAAATTCCTGAAGTTAGCATGTGTCAATTGGAGTTTTTTTTAAATTGACTATTAGTTAAGGAACCATTTATTCATTGCTGGTTATTGTGTTATTATTATTATTCATTTCTTTCATGCCTATTTAGAATTTCTGTATTTTAATTGTTGGCCCGTAGTAAGTGTCGACGTCAACCCTCGTTACTACTTCTTCGAGTTTAAATGGGATACTTAATGGTTACATGTTGTGTATGTACTCATAGTACACTTACTGCACTAATCATGCAGGATCTGAGGCAGGTGCATCTAGCAGTCATTCAGGCGCACACCCCCCGTTACCCCAAGGCATAGTGGTGAGCTGCTATTTGAGTCAGTTCTGCAGCACCCGTAGTCTCTTTCTTTTGTATTTACTTTTTGTCTACCATATTTTAGACTGTAGCATAGGTGTTTTATATATTCTACTAGTTGCTCATACACTTGTGACACTGGGTGTTAGGAACATGCTAGTAGACACTTCATGGTTTTGAGTATTTATTTCACCGTATTGGCTCTTTCATTAGTTCACGCTTTACTTTACTATAATTTTTCACTTCTCATTTACTTAATGAATGAAAATCAACTACTTTGAAATTATTAAAAAGGATAAATACATTGTTAGTTCACCATTAGCTTGCCTAGCGGCGACGTTGCGCGCCATCACGGCCTATAGAAAAAATTGCATCGTGACAGAAACGAACCTAATCCAAGGCTCGGAACCTCAAACAGACCTCGATAACACCAAAGTCCACTTTAAATCAAACTTATGAAATTCTTAGACCTTCAAAATGCCAACTTTTCATAATAAGCACCGAAATGCTCCCGGACCGCCCGATACTCAACCCGAACATACGCCCAAGTTCGAAATCATCATACAAACCTATTGGAACCTTTAAATCTCGATTCCTAGGTCGTTTACTCAAAAGTCAGTTGGTCAACTCTTCCAACTTAAAGCTTCTGAATTAAGAATTTTCCATCCGAATCAACTCTTAACTTCCCAAAATTCAATTTCGATTACGCGTATAAGTCATAATACATGAAGTGAAACTACCCAAGGCCTCAAACCGTCAAACGACGCACTAGAGCTCAGAACGACCGGTACGGTCATTATAGTCTAAGGGGAGGGTATTACCCAAACCGGTACCGCACCGTTCCAGTCCAGATTGGGAATAGGGGTAGGAGATTTGGGTAAAGGGTAAGGAGACAGGGAGGGTACCGGGAGAAGTGCTAATAGTACCGGTCCGCTTGGTAGTTGGATTTGGTATTTGAATATTTTTTGTATCAATGATATGGCGAATTAGCAATGATTTATTTTTAGATTTTCCAAGACACTTAAGGTACTGAACAGGTACTGGTGCAGTACCTAATCGAAACCCATACGTTTTTTTTAAAATGAGGCCATTTTTGTACCATTAGCCAACTACTATTTTTTAAAAAAAAAATAGCCGTTGGCAACGGCCAAAAATGGTTATTTTTGCCTCCCTAGCCCCTAACACCCCCTACCCTCTAATTTATGTTTTTAGCCCCTACGTTTGTTCAAATACTCTTTGGCCCTATTGTAAAACTATAAATGCCCCATTTCATTCTTTCAATTTTTACAAAAAACTCTCATATCTCTCTAATATTCTATCTCTAATTGCAATTAATGTTCTAGCACTCAATTATTTTGGTATAACTTTTCAAGCATTAACATCAAGTACTCAGGCGTATGTTTTTTTTTTTTGGGGGGGGCACTGCATTACTAGTATATAATAAAAGGGGAGATAAAGACACCATATTAAGACAAGTAGTATCATAATAAAAAGCTACTTGACAATTTAAGACAAAGTTAGTTAGGTTAGGTAATAATTAGTTTTTTTTTAAATTTTAAAAAGTAAATTATGCATTATGTGTTGTTAATAAATAGTTATTCTTTTGAATTTGAATCGAAACATACTTAACTATATTTTTTTTTTTACAAAGTAATATACTAATAAAAAAATTTATTAACAATGTAATAATACTAAACATTGGATAATATATAATAAATAAAAATAAAGAACAAAAAAGTTATTCGATGAAAAAATTATTATTGAGTATATCATATTGACAAATAAGATGACAATTGAAATTTATTAAAGCAATACGATCTAATATTTAATTTTGTTAATATTTTTTTAAATTAAATTTTTTATACTCCACTTCAGTTAACATCAAGATAACTCCCATGTCTTTTGGGCAACTGTTTTATCTATATAAAAACGAGAAGCAAAAATATCTGCATTAAGCCAAATGACAGCCTAATAATAAGTCATTTGCCATTGCTCAAGACAACACTCCACAGAATTAGGAATTAGAAAGTGATTTGAAAAACTCCTACATTATAATCCAAAAAAATAAAAATTAATTATATCTCCTAAATTTTGGTACATATGCGATAATTTTTTTTCCATAAATCTTGGCTATCTTTTTAATTGATTTTTAATGCCACAAAAGTTAATAGGTCATTTGCCATTGCTCAAGACAATACTCCACAGAATTAGGAATTAGAAAGTTATTTGAAAAACTCCTACATTATAATCCAAAAAAATAAAAATTAATTATATCTCCTAAAATTTTGGTACATATGCAATAATTTTTTTTCCATAAATCTTGGCTATCTTTTTAATTGATTTTTAATGCCACAAAAGTAAAAAATTAAATTGTATCTCCTAAGATTTTGGTAACTGGTTTTATCTCTTAAATTTTGGTAATCGATAGATATGGATTAACTTATTTTTTTGGTAATAGATACATATGGATTAACTTATTTAATGCAATGAAAATTGATTATATCTCCTAAAATAACTTTGTGGGTAGTTTTCACGTGGAATTAGGATTTTAAAGGATAAGTACATTTTTTATTAAAAAAGAAAATGAGAAAAAAAAAAAGATACAAAGAAATTTAACTTACCTAAACTTAGCTACTCGGAAATGGCTGAGGGTTGGTTTAGTTTAGTTAATTTTGTTTTCTTTTTTTAATCATTTTCTTTTTTTTAAATAAAAAGTGTATTTATTCATTAAAATAGTGACAATATTATTAATAGAATAAAATTTAAAATAAAATTTATTTTAAAAGTAATAAAATATATATCTTGGATTATATTAAAAGGAGAGTAGTAGACAAAAATATTAAACAAAATAATATGCTAATAAAAATTTCTATTAATAATATAATAATACTAAACATTGGATAATATAATAAAGAAAAATACGGAATAAACAAGTTATTTGATGACTATATAAGTCTTCTTTAATTTAATAAAGATTTTATAATTGGGTATATCGTCTTGACAAATAAGATGACAATTGAAATTTATTAAAACACTTGGATCTAATATTTTCAAACAAGCCCGATAAAATTAATTTAATTAATATATTTTAATATGGAGCGCACATCGCGCGGGTTTGACTAGTAATAATAATAATAATAATGATGATGATGATGATGATATAGGAAAAAATATGGCACAAATATGGTGCCCCAAGCTCGACTACCTACTATTCTTCTATCCTAATCCTCACCCTTCCTATCCTTCTATCTAGGTCATATCCTCAGTAAGCCGAAGATATGTCATGTCCTGTCTAATCACTTCTCTCCAATACTTCCTCGGCCTACGTTTACCTTTCTTAGACCTCCAATTGCCAACCTCTGGCATCTCCTTACTGGGCATCCGTGCATCTTATTTTCACATATTCGAACCATCTTAGTTTCGATTTCCTTATCTTGTTAACTATGGAGGCCACTGCACCTTGTCTCGAATCTCTATGTTCCTAATCATATTTCTCCTAGTATACCCACACATCCCTCTGAGGCTACATACGATTGCGTTTTTGTTTTCTTCACAACAACAATAAAAAAACTCAGTGTAATCTCACAAGTAGGATCTGGCGGGGATAGTGCGTAACCATATTTTACTTCTACCTTGATAGAGGTAGCGAGGTTATTTTTGATAGATCACCGGCTCAGAAAAAACATAGACACATCGTAATTGTAAGGAAATACAATAATTTCCTTTTCTTCACATAATTAATAAATAGAGAGAAAAACACAATTAGATCTTAACAAGAAAGCTATTTTTCAATTGTAGCCTGTTAATAGTCTGTTTAGTCATGTTTCTAGGAGGTCAAAAGTCTTTTTTTTTTTCTTGAAAAATACTTATTTTGAAAAGTTGAAATGTTTGGGCCTTTGACAAAACTTTTAGAAGAAAAAATGCTTTTGAATAGAAGCATAAGTTGTTTTCAATTTTGCTCTTGGCAAAACTATCCTTAGCAAAATATACCAAAATATCCCTACTTAATTTAACCTAATATTTAGGTTATTTTAATGGCAATTCTCCTTTCCATGATTTTATTAAGGTTAATTTTTTTATATTTGTGAATGATATATATATATATATATAATATATATCAAAGAATGAAGTACTTCTCACGTATTCTCATATTTTATTTAAATAAAAATTAAAAAATTTAATTATATAGCCTTTTATAAAATTATTTATCTACATAAATAACATTAACTGCTAAGCAAATTTTTTCATATTCTTCTTCGTAATTTGACACTCAAAAAGACAATTTGACAATTTACTACTCAAATTTTATTCATTAGTCAAATACAAATTACTTCTCTCAAAAAAAGTATTTTTTCAATAGCACTTATTAAAATACACAATTTGAAGAAACTTGACCATATAAATCATCAACTTTGCATAAACAAGGCCATCAACTTGTGAAGACGGGACATGTCAATTTTATTTGGTATGCCTGTCCTAGCCCAATACCTGAACACTGTAAAAAATCAAATTGCATTATAGAATATAGAGCCTTTTAAAGGAAAGAAGCGTCTGAAATAATTATTTTCCAATTGATAAGAAGAATGTACGACAACCTTCCAAAAGCTGAGTCACGAATTATCACAAAATCTTATTCCTTAGTAAAGGGGACCATCTTAATTAATAGTATATACCTTGGCAAGGGTTAAAATAAAGCACATGTATTACGGATTAACTATAGACTAATTACTCTAAATCTCACGCAAATGAATAGAGAACTGACAAAGGATGAATAATTGGAATGCCACTTGCAGGTCTCCTCACGTGTTAACTTTACCTCGACTCATTCTAGTCACCCCCCAAAAGGTTAGAGACAAACTAAGTAGAACGGCCCATCCCTTTAAATTGATGACCTCATTTTAGAAATTGAACATACATTTAAACTTAAACCTAAGGCCAATTAAGAATCTCATGCTTTATCTGAAATAGTTTCTTGCTCTTCCGATTCAAAAGATTTGTCAATAATTCGTAGTCGGTTTGGTATATCAAAGAAAGAAATCGCAGTGATCTTTCATATCGCGTGTGACGAATTAACCAAAAATTAATTAATTTATCAATACAAAACTCTCACATGAGATAAAATATTGAAAGGTGCTATATCTTTGCTTTTCTTCCCAACAAATTTCTAAAAGTAAAATTAGTTTAAAACGTTGGGCATGGAGACAAAATTGCAATTATAGCCGTTAATTAAACATAAGATAAATTGATACTTACTAGTTAGTAAAGCTAATGGCAAATCTAGTAAAAGGAAAAGTACTCTGCTCCTTATTTGGTCAGAGAATAAGTAAGAAAGAATAATTAGTAAAGATAATGGTAAATCTAGTAAAATTTTGAATTAAACAATTTGCTACTTTTTAATTTCGAAAGGGAAATATGAATCTGGTAAACCATTGGAGAGGAGAACAAAGATGGGGAAGGACAAAGACAAAAAGAAAAGCAAGCGAGGCAGATTGTCCTTTTATATATCGACACAACTCTCTTTTCTCTTTTATTTTTCTCTATTGTTGGGTTTTATGTAAAGGTAATTAATTAATTAATTAATTAATTGAGGGTAAAATTGTCAGGAAAGTGGACCTGCAAATTGTAATTGCATCTTGTGTCAGTCTATTCCAGTGTCACATTTCCCTATGAAGCGTATACTATTTAATTATAGGTAAATCAGAATCTAATGTCTTCTTAATCCTCCCAAAATCTTCCACCGCATTGTCTCATGCAAATTGCGCACCACCTGTTATCCTGCGAGAGCTGCAAAGGGGAATACTAAAGGAAAGAATACTAGCCAATTTAAGGTTTGAAATTTATAAGTTAGACATTTAAAATTTTACTCCTTTTCTTATCATTTGTGTGATGTTAATTCTATTTTAAAAAATGATGATTTTATTTCAAAAATAATACTATAACAGTAAATTCTCCGTTCCTATAATTTATACTTACATAAGTATCTCTAAATATTTTAGACCATAAATTTTATAAAAAATTTCTTTCTTAAATTTTAATTTCGTAACCAGTCAAATAAAATTACTTTTATGAGATGAAAAGGAATAATAATTTTAGTATTAACTCATTTGCTTTATAAAGTCATAAATTTGATATTTGACAAAATTTTACAAGTATTTTACATATGTATTATATTTATTATTCTTTTTATCTCAATTTATGTGATATTTTTTTTGATATTTTAACTACTGAATTGAACCAATCTAATTTACTTTAAAAATTGATAAAATTGAGAAACAAAATATACCACATAAATTCTGACTTCGCTTCTTCTTTTTTTCTTTTAACGTAACGAGCAACGGTAGTTTCCGATTTCACTTGAGCTCATCAAACAAAGGCTCGATCACTTTTAACCAACATGGTTTCAAAACATCCTTCAAGTCCCAAGAGAGCAATATTACCTGCCTTTTGTAACATATGATTTAATTGAATGGGAAAACAATAAAGAGAAAACGATAAAAATGAGTAAAACTCTCAAGATTACTATCGTCGTTAATCCTTAGCCATAAGTGACCCCGTAACCGATGCCTTTGCATTTATCAATTCTCCATTTTGGCAATTGCACTCTTCTTTCTTGCTCTTATCATCTCATTCATGACCAACCCCCCCCC